>JAPUBX010000852.1:0-137843 GCA_028672205.1 Proteocephalus fallax
AACATTAGTCCTTGTTTAGACACGCAACTTTTGAAATTCCCCAACCCACCCACCAGCTCCTCCACCCTACCTCGAAACCGGCAGACCCATCAACGCCTAAAAGGGTTTCCTTTATCACGCTATCTGCATCGGTATAAAATGAAACCACAACGTGATCCTCCCGAAAAGACCAGCGTCTTTAGGGAATGAACGTCACTCCTTTTGTTACAATAGAGAACAAAGTAAATGAACCACCGCTGAATCTAAGCCGAGTACAACTCACAGACGCCGAGGAGAACTGTGCTCAGCTGAGATCTCACAACATCCCTCTACAACCAGACAACCTGTCGCTGACCGATGGATTGATTATCGTCGCCGGCCTCGCAGTGTTGGCTGTTATTATCGATTTGGGAAGCCGGGTGATCAAGAAATTAACAGAGGTATGACCATCGACTATATCGATTAATAATGCACGGTAATATATCACAATTGGTGGATCAGGGAATTGAGCTTTAAAAAGTCAGAGCGATATGAAGGTCAATAAAGATTTTGAGATGGCAGATGGATATGTAAGCCGGAATATTGGAGTTGCTTTCGAAGGTCATGTGAGCAATAACTAGGGTTCAGAGATCTTCGTGATCTTCCATTTTCCGTCAAATGTGACGTATTGCCGTCGCGATAGGGGCTATTAACCGAGTTATGACGCTCCCGAAGAAGAGGCGAAGGAGACAAGACAGACTGAAAAAAAATTGGTTTTGCTTATATTTGGGTAGTTCGGCAAATGGTTTAAGAAGGCAAGAGTTCAGCACCAGTAATATTGGCGGCGGCAGACTTCTGTATTTTCGGGATTGACAAACCAATCGGAGTTGCGCGCGTGGCCCATCTGTGTTTTCCGTTGAGTGTTGGAAGATGCAGCCTGGTTACTACTGTTATTCCAATGAGTAGTACACGTCGGTAACAATACTTCCCAATATTTGCTCATTCATTAAAAACCTGTCAACAATAGACTGACCTCCCTAATTCCAAATTTAGATGACTTCAACGGTAGGGCCAAGAATTCGAGAATTTCACGACATCAAACAACCTCCCTCAATCGTGTTCACTGTGACCAGTTATATCGCTCTGATGACGAGTCCATCGGTTATCATGGAATCCGTCAATGCTGCTAATCTAGTAAGTGGCATCTGCAGTTCATCTTAAGATTTGTGTTGACAACTGGTGGCTTGTTGCTCATGAAATTGACCATCGAATCCATCATGCCATTATTAAATGCATT
Organism: Proteocephalus fallax; assembly: GCA_028672205.1. Taxonomy (NCBI): domain Eukaryota; kingdom Metazoa; phylum Platyhelminthes; class Cestoda; order Proteocephalidea; family Proteocephalidae; genus Proteocephalus; species Proteocephalus fallax. Next base: position 1,256 of record JAPUBX010000852.1, read on the forward strand.
GAATCCAGCGATGTACCCGAAATCGGCTTACGTTTAAAATATAATCAAAAACCATATGCCTCTGGAGATTGGTGTGATTGAATGTAAGGCTTCGTAAAAAGGCTACAGTTCTCATGTAGCATTTTATATGAATGTCGTTTGATGTCCTTTTAGTTCGGGGTGTCTGGTGCTGTGCATGGCACGCTGAATGTGGTCATCTCTTACATGCTGTTCACAGCACTGCTGCTCGAATTTCGCACAAAGGCTCCCGGTGCTGTCACCTATGCTCAATTCATCAGAAAGCGCTTCGGCACAATTGCCCATCTGTTGGCAATCGTGACGTCCTTAGTAACCTGTTTATACAGTATCCTGATGAACATAACCAGTACGTTTAACTAATTGGCCAGAGTTTGACAAAAGTGCCTGGCCACTGATGTATATTTGCTTGCACAATGTAAATTGAAAAGGAATGATGGTCATCGGTTGCAGAAGCTTTCTTCTTCTTTGTCTTCTTGTTCTTCTTAAAAAAAAGCGATTTATTCCCCGCTTTCAGTTGGTTCACTGCTCCTCGATGTCCTCAACATTCAGGGTAACAACGCGGAGATGATTTCCCTGGTTTTTTTGATTGTTGGCCTCTACGTGATGCTCTCAATGCGTGGCAGTTTCTTTTTCACCCTCTACGTCGTAATTATTCTCACTCTACTACTCGCCACAATTGTCGTGAACAGTCTTTTCGAGGACATCGCCCGTTTCCCTCTTGGTAGGAATTGGGGCTATAACACACTCACCCACAAGTCCTTCTAAACAATTATGCATGAAGGATGAATAATAATAATTGTAGTGACTTTATTGAGGTCACGAGGACCAAAACTTTCAGCAGTTAAAAGAGGCAGTAAAACAAGTATTAGATGTGATAATTGTCTTTTAGTTCCTGTTTCACCTGCTCTGGTGAAACTAAAAATCGGAACAAATAAGGAATGATCGAATTGCGATATGCCGCCGTTCTTGTTGTTACTGAGCGGTATAGTCTACGCATTGGTCGAAGAGCTTTACATTCAGATAAACTAGAATAGAGGGGATGGGACGGGTCACTTTAAATACGAGAAGCGATTAGAGAGTGCAGTAGTTGCAGGCACAAAACCGCTGTTCTCATGCGGTTGGTCGATTAAAGCCGCATTATCAATGCGAGCCACATATTGATTAAACGATGGAAGTTTACAAAAAAAACTCTGAGACAGCGATTTGCACTTTAGAACGAAGAAGCGGTATTCAGCGAGCTGTTTTCGCGAGTATTTTTGTTTGATCAATGGTAAATCCATATAATTGATGAGTGAAAACAAAGGTCATTTTTTGTAGTAATAAGATCGATGAAGATATTTGGAAGAAAACAGATTTTCCAAAAAAAGGAAATTATTTATTTTTAATGGTGGTGGCCGTCAAAAGGCCCTACACCTAAAAAATACAAAAAATGAAGAAGCGACCAATCAAAACCTAGTGTAAGACGCCTGATCGCAGCACACGACAACATAACGTAAATCTATCGTTGGTGTCTATGATCGGGGATTTTGGTTAACCCCCACCATATTCTTCCTATTTTAGGCAGCGTTGAGCGAATTTTCAGACTGATAAATTGTCACACTAATGCGACGAATTTTATTCGTCCTTCCAATCTCGCAGTTACCTATTCGAACCTCATGAGTCTATTGTGTACGTCCGTGTGTTGTTAGAGCTCGCTAAAAAGAATATTTGGGTAATGATAGAGTTTGTTTAAATCATCCAGTGCGTGTAATCCGCGTCTTCTCGGATCAAGGCACCTGGGAATTGTCGGCATCCCTCCCACCCGATCAGGGGATCGTGAGCATTCTGCTGGCAACCATTTTCGCATTCCCAATACCGCTGGCGTTTGCAGTCTCTTGCGGTATCGGATTTACAGCTCTCGAGGCGTCATTTTACAACGCCGAGCTTCTAACGTCCAGAGAAAAGTCTTCAGGTAAATGTTGCGCATCTATTTGTCTTCTGAGGCTTTTGAAGTCTCATTGGTCAAGACAAGAGATCGAACAATGTCTGACTGTGACTTATTTTTTAGGTCTGATCTTATATGCCATGCCAATCCATATGTTTGGTAAAGCTGGAATGGCCGTGATGCTCTTTGTTAATCTGGCGCTCGTCCTCACCGCGTGCACCTTCAGCATCAGAGGAGCCTCTACGGTACTCTTCCACGACGTTCTTCAGACGTACATTCGGGTGCGTTTGGTTGTTGCTTGATTCTTACGGTGACCAACGGTGAAGATGATCTTCTGCTTGCCTTTAGCCCTTCAAGAAGAATACCGATGACGGTGTTTGCATCCTCTGTGGACGACGGAGGGGTCGTTTGGCGAGTAAAGGTCGAATTTGTCGCTGTCGTAGCCTGCTGGAGTGTACAACATGCGAGGCGGATAGCTGGTAGGTCTCTTGCAACCACAGCGACTAAAAATTGCAAACTTTCAATCGCAGGTGTTTGAAAATGCATAAAAAACGCAATTTATCGACATTTCGATATGGATGCAAAACACATGGAAAGTTTCGAGCCTATCACGCCGATATTGCGCGTAATGTAATCCATATAACCTTCACTGTGCTTGTTGCAACAATTCCTATCGTCTTCATGCTCTACCGAAGTGAAGTAAGTTATTCTTGTATATTAATGTCATTCATGATCTTTTTAGATTTTCGAGAAAGTTTTGGTCGGAATATACGTTGTGGCATGCGCGCCATTCGTTGGGTGTCTAATCTTATCGGTCTTCTGGGCCCGATTAACGAAACTAGCGGTCAATATCGGCTACTCATTGAGTGTCCTTGTGGGCATTATTGTCTGGCAACTCGTTGCAAATCTCACCAACATGGGTGAGTACTTCTTTACTACATTTAATCATAAATCGAATTGCATTTAGATTTCAAGGCAAGTCAGACTGTTGGAGGTGGATCGGCGCTTATCTGCGGGATCCTGCTTCCGGTTGCCTTGACATTAGCATTTACGAAACCACTTTCACCAGAAGCGACAAAAATGGAATGGGTGGCCGTTCAGGAAATCGATGACCCATTGGTTCCCTGGCCTGAAATATACTCAAGGTCATAAACAATCCCCGATTTCGCTAACGTTTTTAAATTGTGTAGACAAACCGATTTACGGTACTCGCCGCGTCTAAGCGAAGGAAAACCGGCTTTGTCGGAAGTAAGACGGGCCTTCAGTTTACTCCGAAAACTTTGGATCTCACTGATTTTATATTGTGTTGTTAATTGTGCCGGCTTCTGGAATATTTTGTTGTACTCGGAGAAGGTGATAACATTCTCTCGGTTTTACGTCTGCGTAAGTCCCCTTCTAGCGATTATATTTCGAATTGTGCAGTTCGAACAAAAGGTAAATGTTCTCTCTTTCTGACAGATCCGATCAATTCAACTCTCTGTCCAAACCTCTCTGGCGTTCTGCGTGCTTTTGCCGTTGTGTACGTTCTTCATTCGTCAATGGAAAACCATCCGAAGAGGCTTTGTCGATTCGAAGAGATGCCTAATGACTGTGCCGCGACGTTTCAAGTAAGATCCATGTAGATTCTGCGTCGAAGACTTTACTGCTGTGAACCTATGCGAGATTCCTGAGTCTAATCTGGGCTTGGCCGACGACAACTTTCGCAAACTTCAATAAAGCTGCGTTTTGGGGAAGTGCTTTGACATAAAAAGGTTTGGCGAAGGCAACGATTTTGGAAAATAACGTTTCCGAATTTTTTAGTAATTTAAATCAAAGTTATAAGCAAAGATTTTCCTTATATTGTTTAGCAAAGAATCAGCACGCATTTCTGTGTAACAGAGAGTCATTCGACGCATTATCCGAAAATTTGTGTTTTTTTATATTTTAGAGAGAAAATGTACAACCGGCAGAAAAAAGCCTGAATTCCCATTCTTGTTCCCATAAATGTTGTCATTCGAGAAACCAACACAACAAAATCCTGTCTCTTTCTGTCGCGCGTGAGTGATTTATAGAGAAACAATTAACCGTTCGGAAGAAACAGAGCGCTCATCAAGTTAATGTTTGCATCATACAAAACCCCACTTCACATTTTGTGTTGTCATTTGTTTTGAAAAAAACACTTCTGTCAACTTCTGTTAACCTGTGCATGGTGGGGTCGAATGCCAGTTTTTTAAAAGCTTCTTGTCTAGGTAGTGCAAAACCGGGTTTTGAAATCGTTGATGGACATCGATGATGGAATACCTCCAATCTCTTGGAAACTTCACTTCGTTTCGCGGGCGTTGCTGCTTGGTACGGTACGCAGGCACCGCTATCCGGATGCGTTTCTTAGTTTTAGACAGATGGGGACAACTGATGCACCACTTAATGCTCGTTCGCAAATCTTATCTATATATATTGCACAAACGGGTCTACAAACAAATAATTGCAAAGAAAATAACAAACCTTCTGTTCGTTTCGAAAGGGTTTTAGCAGGTTTGTCGTGTAGGTGTTTGTGAATGAGATGTGTAGGCAAGCCAATCGATTAATGAGCAAAATTAAGTTCGGCCGAGGTAAATTAATGCGGCAGTATTAGAGGGGAACCGGTTGTTTTAATGATTAGAAAACTTCAGGGCAAATGCCAAATCATTTAAAGAGGTATACAGATTGAAAATAACTATACACATGTGGTATACATTACTTTGGGATTTTTACTATAAGCAATCAAGTAGACTGTAATATGAAGGCTCTTGCAGTTCGAAGTGAATTAAGCTTGCCAACAAAACATGGCCATGTTTTGCATCCATATCGAAATGTTGATACATTGCGTTGTTTATGCATTTTCAAACACCTGCGATAGAAAGGTTGGATTTTTAGTCGCTGTGGTTGCAAGAGACCTACCAGCTATCCGCCTCGCATGTTGTACACTCCAGCTGGCTACGACAGCGACAAATTTGACCTTTACTCGCCAAACGACCCCTCCGTCGTCCACAGAGGATGCAAACACCGTCATCGGTATTCTTCTTGAAGGGCTAAAGGCAAGCAGAGGATCATCGTCACCGTTTCTGCTTAGGAGTAAGAAACGTGGCCTCGATATCAGTAAATCCAAGTCCGAAAGAAACATAAAACGCCGGTTATCGATTGCGAAATAGAATATTGTATTCCTGGGATATTTCATCAATCCAAAAATTAGATCAGCGGTTCTTAAAACAGGAAAAATACGATGGTAGCTGTGTCGAGAGCATTCGGTCGGTGTAATTTTGGACACTTCCACGCCAAGAGGTCTACTCTTGCCAATACGCAGCCTACTCTGTCCAATTAGCTAAACGTTCTAGATAAATTAAACCAATTTTGATCATGTGATTAATCGCATTAATCTGATTTTTGGATATGAGCTGTTCTCAACATCGAAACCGGCGACCTCTTAAACAATCTTAATCGATTGACAGGAACCCGCCGCTCATATCTCCCAAGTGGTGCCTTGATGCTCTGAACGATGGCTTTATCTTCAAAGCCGCTGGCCTGCCTATTCTCTATTTAAGAAATCATCGTTCAACGCCACTTGACAAGTTGTTCACTAATCGCTGCTCGTATTTGAAATCACCCCTCCCATCCCATCTTTTCAAGTTTATCGAAGTGTTAATGTCAAAACATGCAAAACCCACAGGAACGGCCTTACATCCAATTTTGATCACTTCCAATTTTTTCTCGATTTCACCAGAAGATGTGCAGCAGGAAGACCTCAGAGGTTTTTGATTTGTTCTATTGTTATTTTTTAATCCTGGAGCTTGTCAATTGATATGAAATTTGAGAAACATTGTCTAGTATATACTTTATGACGACGTTTTATGTGAAATAAACACTTATCAATTGCTTCCCAAATCCAATGTCGCAGAAATAGTCAATTCATCGCATTGCAACAGGTTTCCTGGTATCAGTATTCTGAGATTTCAGCTGAACACAATTCTCTTCGTCGTCTCTGTTTTTTGCTCGGATTAGGTTGAGTCGTTGTTCATAAGCACAAAACCTTTTCTGCATTAAACGATGGTTTAATTTCGAAACATAGGCGTGATGCTTGTTTAATTTCCGCTTAGTAATCGTTTCTGTTGTATGATATAAACTTTTGTTTTGAAACAGACCTTTTCGCTCTGTCGATTAGACCGGCCCTGTCGTTAGGTTCCTCGATGTCCTTAAAACATTTTTTTATTGGGTAATTAAACCAAAGGGCTGTGTATAAATACACCATCAGACGGTTGATTTTAATCGGTCGATACGGATTAAAATAATTCCCCGACATTCGGATGACCTTTGCGTTTCGAAGATGGTGTGTCCATAGTCCAGTGGGCAATAATACTTCAAGCGCATTGAATAGGAGGGCAATTTGGGTGCGAAATATAGACGAACGGCGAAATACGATAACTTCTTTAGTGTAAAGACCACCAATCCGTTTTTTCACACAAAAATATTACTGGGACGATAAACCGATGATTTTCTTCCTCATTAAGCGCCTTTTTCGTCCTCTAAGTCAGGATTGACGCATTGAACCTTGTTTTATGCATTTAGCATATTATTCTTGCAATCATTTCTCAAACATGGCGAAACAGTTACACCCTAAGTTTATTGTAAACAATTGGAAAGATTATGCCAGCAATCCGCCTTCTTTATTTGACACGAAAAGGGTAGTAAATTTTCCATATGACACTGTCCGGACTCACAAATTGGGAATGACTTCTGAGAAATGTCAGAGGTTTCATTGGGAGGTCAGGCAACATCCGTCTGATTATCGCCGATCATCAAATCTGAATTCGATTGTGTTTCCAAAACAATATTTCTGGTTTGTAGAAACATGTTGACTACTGCGTTTACAAATAAAATGTGTACACAAATGTGTCGATGACTACGATGGCATTCGGCGCCAAACCTATTCGCCTCTATTCCTGTCAAACACAACTCTACATGGACTGTCCAATAGTAAAAAGACAGATTTTATGGATACTCGACCGTGTCCTTTGAATCATCACTATTTGACCTTGTATAACACATCTATGTCACAATGACTTTGAATAAACCGCTCCAAAATGGAATTCACATAAACGAAGATAATGTGTAATGGCTTTTTTTTATTCGTCCGCAGAATCCAACCGCTGCATTTCCATCTTTCTGTCTCGGAATTTTCAAATTAAAATGTTAACTATACGCCCGGTCGTTAGCTGCAGCAAATTAATAGAAGCGATTAATGAGTGGAAAATAAAGCAAACATCGCGCCTATGTTTGGGCACGGAACTTTTTTAAAATTCCATCATTGTTTTATGCAGTCAAAATTCCGCCACCCACTTTCCCTACACAGAGACAGACGCGCCCATCAACGCTTGAAAGGCTTTCCGCTATCACGCGATCTAAATGGATATAAATACGGAAGCATCAAAGGTTCCTCCCGAAACGACCAGCGTGTTTGGGAATGAACTTCGTGTGTTGCATTAATCGTCTGTCCATTAAAATGTCTGTTTCTCCGTTAACCTTTATCCAATCTTTTGTCATGATGCAATACTATCAAAAGGAGAGTTGTGTGAACGTCGACTCTTGAGCTGCGTTAATCAACCGTGTGTCAAGTTTTCGGCTACACTCTGGTCGCATTTAAAAAAAAAAATTTCTTTTAATGTGAAGTGGATTTTGGTGCGGGGCCTTTATACGGCCACCAACATGGAACAAATATATTTTGCACATTTAGAAAACTATTATTTGTAAAATCATTTCACCACTTTACACATAAATGAGACCTTTCTTTTTACTCACTATTTTTTATGGATTTACCCTTAACCAAACTAAAATATTCACGAAAACAGCTTCTTATAACACGTTGTCGTTGACGCAATTCCGGTTCCGTGCGAATCAACACATTAAAACAAATAACAATCATACAGAAAAGTGAAGACATCCATTTCGAAGTCATCGCTCACTTATTCTAAAATTTTGCAAAAAACATTAATTTCCCAGCTCGTAAATTATCCGTAAAAAGAATGTTCTTTTCCTTCAGTATGGAGAGATGTAACTATAACACGAATCCCGAAAGTCAAATGGTCGCCCGCTTCTTCTACAGCACCCCTACTTCAAATAAAAGAGGTTTTCCACACTTTCGACACACCCATCGGTCTTTAAGGCTTGCTTTCGTCTTCCATTATCACTTTGTCGGTCTGGTCTTCGTTGAGTAGCTTCGCTACATCACTTTGTGGGTTACGTCGGCTGAAAAGAAAGACAATAAAACAATTATTCGCCCCCCTCCCGCGCTTCAGTTTTCACACCACAATCCACCAACAACAGCGCATCCGTAAACTAGCAGGGTTGATCAGTGAGCCCAAATATTCTTCTCCAGTCTCGTGGGGCACGGTTGGTTTGACGGCATCTTCTCACGTCCGACTGACCAACAGAGTCGCTACACCCTCTGCTTTCCACATAACGAATTAACCCAATTAACGGATTTAACTTCGTAAAAGCGATAAATACGTAGAAAGAATAAACATTAAGGGTCGTGTTGCAATAAGCTGCTCAATATAAAAAAAAGGTTTTGGCGGGCCTTCAGTGCTATTGAGCGAGTCGGGGTTATGTTCCATCCCATGTCTCTTCAAAACTCGTGTGTATCTCGAATTGTACACGAGTCGCTGATCGTTTATCTAAGTTTGTATTGATTCGGCCCATGTCTTTTTAGTTCGGGGTGTCTGATGCTGTGCACAGCACGCTGAATGTGGTCATCTCTTACATGATGTTCACAGCACTGCTGCTCGAATTTCGCACAAAGGCTCCCGGTGCTTTCACCTATGCTCAATTTATCAGAAAGCGCTTCGGTACAATTGCCCATCTGTTGGCAATTGTGACGTCCCTGGTAACCTGCTATACAACATCCTGAGGAACATGACAAGTACATTTAACTGATTGTCATGCTAAGACATCATGTATGATGTGTCTTGTAACATTTTAGTTGGTTCGCAGCTTCTGATTGTCATTAACTTGGAAGGCGACAACGCGTTGATGGTTTCTCTAATTTCTCTGAATGTCGGCGACTACGTGATAACCTCTAGCCGTCGCAGTTTCTTCTACACCCTCCACGCTATCATTTTTTTAACATTGATTCTCTTCATCCTTCTCTTGAACAGTCTCTTTGAGGACATCGTGCTTTTCCCGCTAGGTATGAATTCGTGTTTTCACAATCCAGGCACACCCAAACAATACTCAATTATAAACATCAATAAAGCAGAATGGCTGGGTATACAAATAGGTTATATAACCGGCTTTTTTTAAAGCTCAAGCACTTTGGTGATAGCATAGTTCTTTTAAATCATCCAGTGCGTGTAATTCGCGTCTTCTCGGATCAAGGAACCTGGGAATTGTCGGCACCCGTCACACCCGATCAGGGGATCGTGAGCATTCTGCGGGCAACCATTTTCGCATTCCCAATGCCTCTGGCGTTTTCAGTCTCTTTCGGTGTCGGATTTACAGCTCTCGAGGCGTCATTTTACAACGCCGAGCTTCTAACGCCCAGACAGACGTCTTCAGGTACATTTTGCGCATCTATTTGTCTTCTGAGGCTTTTTATGTCTCAGTGGTCAGGACAAGAGATCGAACAAAGTCTGACTGTGACTTCTTTTTTAGGTCTGATCTTATATCCCATGCCAATCCATCTATTTGGTAAAGCTGGAATGGCAGTGATGCTCTTTGTTAATCTGGCGCTCGTCCTCACCGCGTGCACCTTGAGCATCAGAGGAGCCTCTACAGTTCTCTTCCACCACGTTCTTCAGACGTACATTCGGGTGCGTTTGGTTGTTGCTTGATTCTGACGGTGACCAACGGTAAAGATGAGCCACTGTTTGCCTTTAGCCTTTCAAGAAGAATACCGATGACGGTGTTTGCATCCTCTGTGGACGACGGAGGGGTTGTTTGGCGAGTAAAGGTCGAATTTGTCGCTGTCGTAGCCAGCTGGAGTGTACAACATGCGAGGCGGATAGCTGGTAGGTCTCTTGCAACCACAGCCACTAAACGTCCAACATCGCAGGTGCTTGAAAATGAATAAAAAACGCAATTTATCGACATTTCGATGTGTATGCAAAACACATGGAAAATATCGAGCATACCAGGCCGATATAACACGACATGTTACCAATATAACCTTCATCGTTCTTGTTGTCACAATTCCAATCGGTTTCATGCTCTACCGAACTGAAGTAAGTATTCTTCTATATTAATGTCATCCATGATTGTTGCAAGTTTTCGGGAATGTTTTAATTGGAATCTACGCTGTGGCAGGCGCGCCATTCGTTGGGTGTCTAATCTTATCGGTCTTTTGGGCACGATTAACGAAATTTGCGGTCAATATCGGCTTCTCATTGAGTGCCATTGTGGGCATTATTGTCTGGCAACTTGTTGCAAATCTCACCAACATGGGTGAGTACTTCTTTACTACATTTAATCATAAATCGAATTGCTTTTAGATTTCAAGGCAGGTCAGACTTTCGGGGGTGGATCGGCGCTTATCTGCGGGATCCTGCTTCCGGTTGCCTTGACATTATCATTTACGAAACCAGAAGCGACAAAAAAGGAATGGGTGGCCGTTCAGGAAATCGATGAAACAACGAAGCATTCAGAGAGGCTTTGTGTATACAACGAGAAACCTACTGGCAGTTCTGAGAAGTTTCAAGTAAGATCGGTGTAAATTCAGCGTTTATTTTAAATTATTTGAGATTTGACTAGAATAAAGCGCCTACCATCATTTTTATACTATATTATACTTGACAATAAAATTCGTTGTTCGTTCTCGACACATTATATTCGGTTGCCTCTGCAAATTACAAACAACGAAATGGGCTCTCTTTCATTAAATATGTCGGAAGTCGAAGTTCATATTTTTTCCAAAAATACCTTCCACGTCTGAATTATCTAATTAAAAATGCTTTTTTAGATTGAAATTCCGGAACAATTTGCAAAAGTCGTGAAAATCTTCTATTCCTTTACATAAACGAATCCTTTTATATTCCCGCAATAACTGTTGTCTTTTTAATAAATCTCTTTAAGCGTTTCAATCGGTATCGTTGCTGTAAATTGGAAAATGCAATTTCTTGCCATAAAGAAAGCAGCAAGAAAGCTGATGTGTCCAGAGTTTGGTTTCTCTTTCAAAGATGCGTAACCTCCAACCACGAGTTTCGGAAATTACCAGACCAGCAGTGGTCGGTGACAACATTGACATCTTTTTTTTAGCAATGTTTTGTTAGCAAGCTTTATTCACTACGAACTGCAAGAGCCTTGATATTACACTCTACTCAATTGATTATAGTAGAAATCACAAAGTAATGTATACGACATGTGTATAGTTATTTTCAATCTGTATACCTCTTAAAATGATTTGGCATTTGCCTCGAATTGTTCTACTCTATGCAAAGTATAACTCATCATTAAAACAACCGGTTCCCCTCAAATACTGCCGAATTCATTTACCTTGGCCGAACTTAATTTTACTCATTAATCGATTGGTTAGCCTACTCATCTAATTCACAAACACCCACACGACAAACCTGCTAAAACCCTTTCGAAACGAACAGAAGGTTTGTTATTTTCTTTGCGATTATTTGTTTCTAGACCCGTTTTTGCAATATATATGGATAAGATTTGCGAACGAGCATTAAGTGGTGCATCAGTTGTGCCAATCTGTCTAAAACTAAGAAACGCATTTGGATAGCGGTGCCTGCGTACCGTACCAAGCAGCAACGCCTGCGAAACGAAGTGAAGTTTCCTAGAGATTGGAGGTATCCATCATCGGTGTCCATCAACGATTTCAAAACCCGGTTTTGCACTACCTAGACAAGAAGCTTTCAGAAAAATTACATTCGACCACATCATAGACAGGTTGACAGAAGTTGACAGAAGTGTTTTTTTCGAAACAAATGACAACACAAAATGTGAAGTGTAGATTTGCATGATGTAAACATTAAATAAATGAGCGCTCTGTGTCGACCGAACGGTTAATTGTTTCTCTATAAATCACTCACGCGCGACAGAAAGAGACAGGATTTTGTAGTGTTAGTTTCTCGAATGACAACATTTATGGGAACAAGAATGGGAATTCAGGGCTTTTTCTGCCGGTTGTACATTTTCTGTCTAAAATATTAAAAAAACACACATTTTCGGATAATGCGTCGAATGACTCTCTGTTACACAGAAACGCTTGCTGATTCTTTGCTAAACGATAGAAAGAAAATCTTTGCTAATAACTTTGATTAAAATTCCTTCCATTTCTCAAGATTCTAAAACGTTATTTTCCAAAATCATTGCGTTCGCCAAACCTTTTTATATCAAAGCAGCCCGTCGCTTCCCAAAACGCAGCTTTATTGAAGTTTGCGAAAGTTATCCTCGTCCAAGCCAAGATTCGACTCACAAATCTCGCATAGGTTAACAGCAGTAAAATCTTCAACGCAGAATCTACTTGGATCTTACTTAAAACTTCGAAGCACAGTCATCAGGCATTTCTTCGAATAGACAAAGCCTCTTCGAATGGTTTTCCATTGACGAATGAAGAACGTACACAACGGCAAAAGCACACAGAACGCCAGAGAGGTTTCGACAGAGAGTTGAATTGATCGGATCTGTCAGAAAGAGAGAACATTAACCTTCCTTTCGGACTGCACCATTCGAAATATAATCACTAGAAGGGGACTAACGCAGACGTAAAACCGAGAGAATGTTATCACTTTCTCCGAGCACAACAAAATATACCAGAAGCCGGCACAATTAACAACACAATATAAAATTAGTGAGATCCACAGTTTTCGGAGCTCCATTAACGCCCGTCTTACTTCCGACAAAGCCGGTTTTCCTTCGCTTAGACGCGGCGAGTACCGTAAATCGGTTTGTCTACACAATTTAAAAACGTTAGCGAAATCGGGGATTGTTTATGACCTTGAGTATATTTCAGGCCAGGGAACCAATGGGTCATCGATTTCCTGAACGGCCACCCATTCGTTTTTTGTCGCTTCTGCTGAAAGTGGTTTCGTAAATGCTAATGTCAAGGCAACCGGAAGCAGGATCCCGCAGATAAGCGCCGATCCACCTCCAAAATCTAAAAGCAATTCAATTTATGATTAAATGTAGTAAAGAAGTGCTCACCCATGTTGGTGAGATTTGCAACGAGTTGCCAGACAATAATGCCCTACAATGACACTCAATGAGTAGCCGATATTGACCGCAAATTTCGTTAATCGTTCCCAAAATACCGATAAGATTAGACACCCAACGAATGGCGCGCAGGCAACAAGGTAGATTCCTACAACAACTTTCTCGAATACCTGAAATATCATGTATGACATTTATACACAAGAATGACTTTCTTCAGTTCGGTAGAGCATGAAAACGATTGGAATTGTGACAACAAGAACGATGAAGGTTATATTGGTAACATGTCGTGTTATATCGTCCTGGTAGGCTCGATATTTTCCATGTGTTTTGCATACATATCGAAATGTCGATAAATTGCGTTTTTTATTCATTTTCAAGCACCTGCGATTGAAAGTTTGCAGGTTTAGTCGCTGTGGTTGCAAGAGACCTACCAGCTATCCGCCTCGCATGTTGTACACTCCAGCATGCTACGACAGCGACAAATTTTACCTTTACTCGCCAAACGACCCCTCCGTCGTCCACAGAGGATGCAAACACCGTCATCGGTATTCTTCTTGAAGGGCTAAAGGCAAGCAGAGGATCATCTTCACCGTTGGTCACCGTCAGAATCAAGCAACAACCAAACGCACCCGAATGTACGTCTGAAGAACGTCGTGGAAGAGTACCGTAGAGGCTCCTCTGATGCTGAAGGTGCACGCGGTGAGGACGAGCGCCAGATTAACAAAGAGCATCACGGCCATTTTAACTTTACCAAACTGATGGATTGGCATGGCGTATAAGATCAGACCTACAAAAGAAGTCGCAGTCAGACTTTGTTCGATCTCTTGTCTTGACCACTGAGACATAAAAAGCCTCAGAAGACAAATAGATGCGCAAAATGTACCTGAAGACTTTTCTCTGGGCGTTAGAAGCTCGGCGTTGTAATATGACGTCTCGAGAGCTGTAAATCCGATACCGCATGAGACTGCAAACGCCAGCGGTATTGGGAATGCGAAAATGGTTGCCAGCAGAATGCTCACGATCCCCTGATCGGGTGGGAGGGATGCCGACAATTCCCAGGTGCCTTGATCCGAGAAGACGCGAATTCCACGCACTGGATGATTTAAACAAACTCTTTCATTAGCCAAATATTTTTTTTAAGCGAACTCTAACAACACACAAACATACACAAGAGACTCATGAGGTTCGAATAGGTAACTGCGAAATTGGAAGGTCGAATCGACGAGCAGTGAACCGACTGAAAGCGGGGAATAAATAATTGTTTTGAATAAGAAGTAAGCTTCTGCAACCGTTGACCATCATTCCTTTTCAATTTACATTGTGCAAGCAAATATACATCAGTGGCCAGGCACTATTGTCAAACTCTGGCCAATTAGTTCAACGTACTGGTTATGTTCATCAGGATGTTGTATAAACAGGTTATGAGTGACGCCGCGATTGCCAACATACGTGAAATTGTGCCGAAGAGCTTTCTGATGAATTGAGCATAAGTGACAGCACCGGGAGCCTTTGTGCGAAATTCGAGCAGCAGTGCTGTGAACATCATGTAAGAGATGACCACATTAAGCGTGCCTTGCACAGAACCAGACATCCCGAACTAAAAGGACATCAAACGAAATTCATATTTAATGATGCATGAGAACTGTGGCCTTTTTACGAAGCCTTACATTCAATTTCACTAATGTCCAGAGGCATATGGTTTTTGATTCTATTTTAAACGTACGCCGATTTCGGGTACATCGCTGGATTCAATGCATTTAATAATGGCATGATGGATTCGATGGTCAATTTCATGAGCAACAAGCCACCAGTTATCAACACAAATCTTAAGATGAACTGCAGATGCTACTTACTAGATTGGCAGCATTGACGGATTCCATGATCACCGATGGACTCGTCATCAGAGCGATATAACTGGTCACAGTGAACACGATTGAGGGAGGTTGTTTGATATCGTGAAATTCTAGAATTCTTGGCACTACCTTTGAAGTCATCTTAAATTGGAATTAGGGAGGTCAGTCTATTGTTGACAGCAAGTATTGCTCCAAACAGTCGATGAATGTATGAATAAGCCAATATTTGAAGCATTGTTACCCACGTGTACTACTCATTGTAATAACAGTAGTAACCACCACTGCATCGTCCAACACTCAACTGCCAACACAGATGTTCCACGCGCGTCAACTCCGATTGGTTTGTTAATCCTAAAAATACAGAAGTCTGCTGCCGCCAATATTGCTGGTGCGGAACCCTTGCTTTCTTAAACCATTTGCCGAACTACCCAAATATAAGCAAAACCTATTTTTTTCAGTCTATCTTGTCTCCTTCGCCTCTTCTTCGGGAGCGTCATAACTCGGTTAATAGCCCCTATCGCGACGGCAATACGTCACAATTGACGGAAAATGGAAGATCACGAAGATCCCTGAACCCTAGTTATTACTCACATGACCTTCGAAAGCCACTCAAATATTCCGGCTTACATATCCATCTGCCATCTCAAAATCTTTATTGACCTTCATACCGCTCTGGCTTTTTAAAGCTCAATTCCCTGATCCACCAATTGTGATATATTACCGTGCATTATTAATTGATATAGTCGATGGTCATACCTCTGTCAATTTCTTGATCACCCGGCTTCCCAAATCGATAATAACAGCCAACGCTGCGAGGCCGGCGACGATAATCAATCCATCGGTCAGCGACAGGTTATCTGGTTGTAGAGGAATGTTGTGAGATCTCAGCTGAGCACAGTTATCCTCGGCGTCTGTGAGTTGTACTCGGCTTAGATTCAGCGGCGGTTCATTTACCTTGTTCTCTATTGTAACAAAAGGAGTGACGTTCATTCCCTAAAGACGCTGGTCTTTTCGGGAGGATCACGTTGTGGTTTCATTTTATACCGATGCAGATAGCGTGATAAAGGAAACCCTTTTAGGCGTTGATGGGTCTGCCGGTTTCGAGGTAGGGTGGAGGAGCTGGTGGGTGGGTTGGGGAATTTCAAAGGTTGCGTGTCTAAACAAGGACTAATGTTTCTAGTCTGATTCGTCAACTGCATAAATTATTTACTAATTTTATTCAAAATAAATAAATTAGAAAATTGTCTGGCTTACTGTGTACAAATATAACGAATTCTCCTTAGTTTTAAGTTTTTAAATGCGCCGAAATCTCGTCTAGCACGGGTTGATAAACCTGAAGCATTGATAATCACCCACTGCTCTTGGCCTGCAACGTAACACCGTTTATCTTCTGGTCAGATACAGACATGCTATGGTCATACTGAAATATCTATTGTACCCCAAGCATCACCTTAAGGCCCAGGTGATTCAATGAAGTTCTTTTACCATTGGAATATCTGTGCCTTTAACTCCACGTAGGTCAGTTATCCATGGATAAGTGTTTGAGTCGAGAATGCAAAAGGGTTTACTTCAATTCCATAAATATGGATTGGCTGGTAAACATGTAAGGCGAGTAGCTTTGTATCTGACTATCAGTGTAGTGATTGGCTTATTTCTACCGTCGGAATCGTAAATGAAAGAGTGTGGTCAAAGCATTAATTCTTGAGGCTGCCACAAGCGTTGATGCACCAATGGACACCACTCGTCATTGGTAATGTCAACGATTTCGATTGCGTTTTCAAATTTGTAAGAGTGCAACAATAAGTCATCGAACCCGGAATATTAGAAAGCCAATTCGAATTGGTCTACCTAAAGACAGTCCACCCACTCAGAGGCTTACTTGACAGAGGTGTCTTATCGATTGTTTGTTTCCCACGCAGGTGTCACCAAGCCAGGAGTAGGTAAACCGCTAAATACGAATTCTCCAAGATTCCAACGGTACGGATCACTCTTGTTTACCCGTTTGTGAAAAGCTCCGATTGAATTTCAAGCCGTGCACTTAGACTGTCAACCCATGAAGGGTCAAAGGTCAAGTCATTGGACGCCAGATACAAAACCGTAAAATTCGGAATACCCACAGCAGTTGGTCTCTCTTATTGAGGCTGGCGCTTAACATAGAATGAGCCAACAAACCTCCTCCCTCTCATTTACCCAATGAAGTGGAATCAGAAGTATTGCAGGGATACAAAACATTGGCACCACAAAACCTGCGCGAATCGATTCGATTTTATTCGAAAATTCAATAAATCGAAAACGTCTCTGATTTTTGTATTTAGAAAGTTTAATTTTACTCATTCCGCTAATGCAAAAATAAACATTTCGTATCACATCTCACCTTTAGAATAATTCGACCAACTCTATGTATTTTCTTCATATTCGTGTGGCTTTATCGTGATGTTATCGTTAATTTCGGAATACTTCTAGCTTGATAAAGTGGGTTTCTTCATGATTCTTCTCAATATTTAGTTTCTTTGCATAGTATAGCCGTCATTCAATCAGAAAAAAAATTAGCATACTTTTATGAACCCAAATAAACAAGAGAAATCTAAGGATTTCCACCGAGTTTGTTATACTGCATTTAATAAGGAATACATTTTTTATCGTTTGATGCTCCTATGAAACCGGATTTGCCGAATTCCCTTGAAAATTGAACACGATTCCCTCTGCAGTAACATATTCATTGCAACTGGTAAAATCGATTGACACATACACCGTCTCCAAGGACGTTAACTTGCATTGAAAGGCCGAATATCTTGCTTACTATATTGGCGATAAAACCAGTTATTTCCGTTGCCCGAGGCCGTCTAAATACCACATTCCGAATGCCCAAGCGCCTTCCACTTTCGGTATGGATATTATTTTCCCGGCGATCCATGATATCTCACCCGCCATTTTTGGCATTTCAGACAACCGCTGTGGGTGGGTGGCATATCGCCGACAGGGCAAATCACCCGCCTAATCTCGTGATGCCCACATTAACCTTTGCTGCTACTCAGAGAAAAACACATTTACTGGCCATCCTTCTCGCCGTGTGAAACACAGGGCCTTGAAAGTAATTGTCTCTCAAGGTGACAGCAGTCTGCTGTGTTGTTTGCGTTGTGTCACGTTTTACGAGCAAGTAATAAGTTGAGTAAAAGTCAATTTTAAAGAGGAAATTACAAATGAATACTTCTAAAATCTATAGAAATGAAAATTTAAATATTGATTTTTAACGTTGTATTTAACGAGGCCCTTGAAGAATATACACGAAAACGTCAAATATGTACGCGGATTTTAAATCAGAAAGCTACGAAAAAGCGTTTATTATGGTTGAACATGTCTTTTAATGAATCGCGAAAACGGTTGCCAGTTCAATGGGAAATAGATCATTGCAAAATCGATCAACTTCTTCGTTCCTTGAAGAATATTTTCGTTAACCAAATCGATGGTCGCCTAAAATATTAAAACGGGTTATTTTTAGAAATAAGTGCCGAAAAGATCTAAACTCAGATTGCTCTTCACATGAAGATTATATTTTGCGTGTTATAGAGTCGGCAAATTAGACAATCGCTATAATTGCACGGACAAGGGAGGAACAAAAATAATTGTCTAACAAAAGGCATTGTAGTCTCTCTTTTTGATTTAATCAGAGTGAGAGCTAAACAAACGCGTCGCCGGGTTTAAGTATATATTGGTAAAATGTGAACTATATGTAGTTATTTGACCATTCATTTAAACACAAGTAGAAAAGAGTCAAATGCTTGTCCGTTTTTGTTGTGTAAATGTTCACAACCATCATCAACAACCATTTGTTTACGTCTTATTCCTTTTTATTCTTGTTAAACATACTAGACACACTCTTCAGTCATTACTGCCGGCTACAAGTCATTAAGGCTCAATCATTTTGTTCGCATATTATGTGTGAAGCCGATTCAAATTGGTTTGTGGGGTTGGCGTTTAGCGTTGGCCTGTTTGCCAACTGTATAAACTTCCGGGTGTTACGTTTTTTTGATTAGAAATTTACATTCTTGTCATTTTGTGTATCTTTCGTTAACTTATCCTGAATCTTCCTCGAATAATCCGACGCCTTGAACGTATTTCCTGACTGCATATTTTATTGCTGAAACCTTTGCCCGCATGACGTAAATAAAGCGAAAACAATAATTAAAAAGATATCGATATTATGCGTCCATGTAATTCTGGCAGATTATAGACAAGCGACTATTTTTCTTGAAGATAAGGTCGAACCACACAGGCATATGATTAAAACACTTGGAGAGATTTGTATAAGTGGAAATTATTTTTAGATAAAGAATTTTATTCACTTTAGTTTTTCTGTTATCCTGAAGCGGCTAATATTTTTAATGAACGAAAATTACAACACTTCTGTGTGCTTTTTTCACGAAACGAATTTCTGCTTTCGTGCAGCGATTCATTAAAATAATTTCCTAATTTATGTACACAATTTTGCCATTTGAAGGTTCTGTGACAATGTTATTTTTAATCTATCTTTGAAAATGAATTTGGCTATTTTAATTTTTAGTGTGTATGATTTTACAACACTTGAGAATAAAGTGATTTTCAATATGTAAATATCCTTTATCATCTATAAATAAATTATCGGTCCTCTTTTATATATGTCAATGAACCAATTATAATTTTCCATTTGACTTGAATAAAAAAACTCGAATGGAAAGAATTTGAAAACTTGAGTTAGATTGGTTTAACTGGCAGCAGGATACACGGACTATTTGATTATATTTGTACTGAAATCGAAAGCAACTTTAATTTGTCTTCGAGTGAGCCTGGCCAGGAGATAGCAGTTATCTTGTTCTTCGAAAAATCTTCACCGTTACCTCTTTGGCTGAACCCTCCAAAACGATAAATAAATGCTTTTTTCCAAAGTCCTCATTAGCGTTTCAATCTCAACGTCTTCGTTAATAGTCATTTAAAATGTTGTTTCATTTCCAAGTCAATACGGGGCATAGACGCCAAAAAAAGTTAAGATATTCCCCATCTACGAGTTCCTACTGCTGGTGAAACCTTCAGTCAACAGAAAACCTCTTTGGTAAAGAGACGCTAATGAGCTTTCCATGACCCAAACAAATTCCCGCCACACGCGCGCGCACAAATGAAGATTTCAAATTTAGAATTTTCGCTGCAAGCTTCCACTAGGTATTTCATGTTAAGGAAGGTTTTTTGCAGTACCTTCGGCCCATCCGTTTGGAAATCATACATAATCCAATTTATTTTAGTAAAGTCCATCCTTCTTTACATTTTACCAATTGATACCTCCAACCGGCGACGCGTTGCTATGGCTCACTCTGTTTTAATAGAAAAGAAATAAAACAAGGCCTGTTTGTAGACAATGTTTTTTGTTCCTCCATTGTCTGTGTAAAAAGAGAGATTGTCTGGTTTGCCGACTCTAGAACACACTAGATATAAAAGTGTCTAGAACTTTATCGCTCATTTCTGAATGCGATAGCAAGCAGCCATCAAATTTTGCATCGCAATCCATTAAATATAAGGAATGGATGGAATTTAAAATATCGTGCATAAATTGTGGGAAATAGGCATATTAAAAACCATTTTATCTTGCACCATTTGCGCCTTCTGCGAATCCCTTAAAGAGTCATGCAAAAATACAACCAATGCGATGGCCTTAGCAATTCGAGGTCAATGTGCATCTGACCTAACGATCATATGCAAATTCGTTCGTGTGGGCCTTGTAAGACGCAATTTGCATTTGTTCCGAAGTTCGGAACATTCGCTGGCCATATGTATTATTGTTTAGTCGAAGGAACATTTTTTCATTGGCGAGTTGTTTGCTTTCTAATCAACATAATAAAAGGACAAAAAAGCAATTAAATAGCCATTTAAGATCTAACGAGGGTTGTGTTAAGCGTACCGGAAGTAGTTTGAGTGAGGTTGTGCAGTTTTGCAAATGCGTAGACCAATTATAGTCCTGGCTACCAGTCTTTATTACGAATCCAAGTCAAGTTGAAGGAAGTGTGAATCTCCTGCAATACGCGGACGACATGAATCACTCCATACCATGCCTGCTAGACGAATAGGGACTCCCGACAGCTTGACTTTGCCACAACTCAAGTTTTCGAGTTGTCTACGGAGAACATTTACTTGCCACGCTAATAGAAATGCTTCTCCAGAGCCTTTTTTCTTAAAACACCGCCTATCGCTTCACTTTAAAATGTCACATCTAGCTAAACAGAATATTCCCAGTCGTTATTTCAAAAGGTCGGTTTATTTGGCTTGCCAAGTGGATGCCGTGTTTCATTCTCCTCATTGTACACTGTTATCCCATTGTTTTTTTGTCTCCGTAAGCCTGCAAAAAATCTCGCATTGTATTGGATTATCGATGTGCTCAATCTCGGAATTCACTGGCTGCCCCGGTTTTTCTCTCGAATATCAGGTGTTTCATAAGCCTCAATGAAAATATTTTCGACCAATGCGAAGGCTAGACCGTTTAATTGCAACAAGAAAGTCACCATGCACTATAATTTAACTTGAAGCGGTTAAGCATTTGAGGTCATAAAGGCAACGGTAAACATAGTCAATACACGGTGTTTTATGGGAAATGGCACAGAGGTGAACGCAATGTTGAAGATCCGAATGCAGAATCGGCAGGAATGAATAATCATGCATTTGTTTGAAAACTCCCCCATGCGTTAAATTACTCCATCAAGATGATCAAAACTTTGACGAAAAACAAAAAAATTACAAACCAAACGCAACAGACCACAAATATTTCGATAGCAAATTTTCTCCAAAATGTAGCAACGCGGAAATTGCGCACCTGTGCCCATTCGAAGACGCACATCTTGAAAAACCCCGCTCTTTCTCTTTTTGGTATCTTTTGGTCCGTGCAGAACTAAAGAAGAAAGCGTGGGCCACCTGTTATTCCCCAATAAATCTCCTGCCTGATTTGTTTCCTTTTATTAACCCATATGGCGTCCTACAAGCGACAGAACGAGGACTCGCGCTTAGTTGCGCAAGTCGTGCTTCACGATTGTTCACGGCTCGAGACCGCTACTCATTGGAAACCGTCTTCATTACAGAAAGTCCTGTTGAACCAATTATGTGTAGCCTCAAAACAATTGATCTCATCGTCTTGTGGTAAAAAACGCAAGAAAGAACAAGACAGAAAGATATTTTGTTTCAAACTGCTTGAGAAAATTATATTTGGAAAAAACCATTAGTGTATTAAATGGCATCTCCCGGGAAGGGAGGCTGGCTTGTTTGGATCCTTTATTCGTGTTCTTTTTTTACTCCCAGGCGGCTTGTCGGCTTATAAAGAATTTGCAAATAAAGGAAAGGAGAGTAACGGGTTTTTAAAAACGATTTTTCGCGGAAAAACATACAATCTAATGTGCAGCACAGTCCAGACAATGGCCTAATAATAGCGCGTCTTGAATACCTTGTTCGTGCTATCGTTGAATTACCTCACCACCTTAACACGATAAGAGATAAGTTTAAACACGCTAGAGTATTAATTAAACGAAACATATTTTGATTAATTTCGGCCAGATGTTTTCCAACACGAGCTGTTTTGTGCATCATTCGAAGTAACGTTTATCTTCTCGTGTTCACAGAGACCAAAGTCCGAATTTCGTGAACGAAAACTGTTCTCAGCCAGGCAGGTAGCTTTCCTGTTATCGAAAGATAATGCGGACGAGGGAGGATTTCAAACATCAAAATGCGTCTATAGCGCATTTTCCTGACAGTAGATGTGCTATTTTACCTGCAGCTAAACAAAAATTCCTGGGCGTTATTTCCGACGGTTGTATCCTGGAGTGATCATGCAGATTCAGTCTTCAGTAAATTCCGTGCTCCCCACTCAATAAAAGGACAAACCGTACACAGCGCCAGATTGTTTCTTCGGTGTCCCTGGACTCTAGGGACGGGTTTTTACGCATTTTGGCCTGAACAGTCCCCTTTGTTTAACAAACATGATGTGGTGTTTATACAGGGGTTGGGGGCAGTAAGGCTAGTCGGTTAATGGGGGAGTGTCAGGAATCGATTTGATTATGGCACGACAGCATGTTGACAGAAGGAGTGGGACAAGCAACGTGGTGACCTTTAAACTCCGGTGTGGTTGTCTACACGTTACGCGAATTAATGCATGAAATTAACTCAATAACAGTTAGGGAACCGTTTGTAATCCCCAAGAAAACTTTTATTTAAATAATAAACCCTTTAATAATTATTCGTGTTCTTAACCCCGATTCTAGACATAAAGCAATCTATTCTTGTATAGCATTTTTATCAACCGCTTTCTCGTAAGCCCTGGCCTCAAATGTTACGACTTTTAAACCCGTTATGTGCTTGTTAAAATAATCCAGTTTCTAGTGACAATCCTTTAACGCTAATTTACTAGCTGTGCACAGCTTTCTGTTAGTTAATTAGACGACCCATCATATCCCCTCTATTAATATTTATTTAAATTCTTATCTCTTCGACGAATGCGCAGGCAATACCGTTCAGTACCTACAAGAACGGCGGCATATCGCATTTCGGTCATTCTTTATTTGTCCCAATATTTTGTTGCACCAGAACAGTTTTAGATGGAACTAAAATAAAGTCTTCGTCTAGAAAATTTTTTTAATTTAATTTGATTTTGCTGAAAGTTTTGGGTCTCGTGACACCAATAATTAGTTTCCCATTCCAATTATTTAACCCTAAAAAGAAACCAGCGAGTTTAGAATTGGGTTGATTTTTCTGATGCACAAATAGAATATTCCAGAAATAAAAAGCTGCAAAACAATAGATATTGCAAAACAATTTAAGTTGAGGGCAACAGAGATTTTCCCATTGAATCAACAATTTGACGCGGCAAATTGAACGACGCGCTCAGTTTTTCACTCAATTGAATTCACTTTTAACTGTTATTTGAATTAATTCCCTTGATTATTTCTCTTCGTATTTTACCCCGGTTCTATCAGATTTTATCCTATCGAAATTTGAGAGAGGCTCCTCTCCTCTATCTCGACGGCGTGGAAGGATGGTCGAAGAGTTGGCTTCAAATTAATTTATTTATCTATCCGACGCCAAAACGTAAGAGTCGGAAACAATGAATTCTCCTGCTTGTCAAATAACTGTGGTGTACTACTAGTAACAGTGCTTTCGCCATTCCTTTCTATTCTCAACTTAAAAAACAAAAGAATTTAAACCCCCAAATGATCGAAAGTTTGGCGAACGAGTAACAGGGGCCATTGAATGTCCGTATCAATAACGCCTGTTTGTCATAATCGCAAACCTGTTGGGAACTAAGCCTCTTTCCACCTTACCCTTCCGTTTAAGTAATTTCAACGTCGCGAAGTTCCCTAATTTATGCAATGCCGGTAAGACCAATGTGGATTCTCGACAGATCGTGCAGGATATCACTGAGGAAATCGAGTTATTTTAAGAGAATGGCCTTCTGCTGAACGCATCAAAACGCATCTCCATGGCGTTTTCCTTGAAAGTAGATGTTGGACACTCCGTCCACCGCCTCACGGCATAATTTCGCATTCTCGAGCTCATAATTGGACGCGCGTTATGAACAAGGCCTTTCAATGGCCGCCATTACGCGTTTGCCAAACTTTGTCAACTTCGAGGGTTTAATTTGCTTTTCTTGCAAATTTACCTCGTTGTTATTTCGTTGTTATTCATTCTTGTTCAATTAGTTTACACCTGCTATGTACAATCGCAACTTTTTATACTATTTTTGTTGGTTGTAACATTTAATGCTAAACGTTCTGGTCCTCGTGACCTGAAAAAAGCATATACCATTATTATTACTGAAGAAATAACAGGTTTCATGGATTATTTAAGAAAATGAAATTTCCTCTCCGTTATTTTCAGCAGTCAGTTACCTTGGAGTGATCATTTTGATACCGTCTTCTGTTAATGTCGTCACTTCTGCTTCTTAATACACCGGTTCAGGAATTTTTGAGTTACCTTAAACCGCCTATATAATCTTAACCTCGAAATCTTTAATTCGGATTCACGTAGATCAAATAAACGAATTGCAGTCCTGATTAAGCATTTCCAATTAAGCTGCAATGGCAATGCACCGTTTTTTTCTGTACACAAAGGCCCAATACCGACGGATGTTTTCACTGCCGTAATCCCAAATGTCTTTATTGTATTCGATAATTAGAAATACAAACAAACATGGCTTTTCGTGGTTAGTTCGCTACTCCCACAAAGGCGAAACAAGTTAAACCGCAAATTCTGAATCGGGTATTTCTGGAAAAATGGTTATTTGGGCATTAATCAATCCTGCCAATAATATTATGAATCAAACTATATTAGAGCCTTCTACACAATTCGACTTCTACTGGCCTGTTTCCTGGACAGATCTTGACGACATAACAGTCAATGTTTCATCCATTCCTCGCTGCTTGTGTAGAGGATAACTGAATGTGAGAAAAAGGTAGTGAAGGAGTTGCGAACATTGAAAGAAAAACATTGCGCAAACAAAACATACAAAAGTAAACGAATAAGTGAGGGTAGGTACTCATCAAATAGACCAAAAATAAGAGGAATCAACCAAAATTGGAGAAAGACTAAAAAACCTTGGTATTAAGTTTGCGCCGTTAAGAGAAAACCAAATGTTTTGTATTATATTCATAATTAGACAATATTGAGTCGAAAGCATTGCCACATATGTCAATATAACCAGTTTTTTAATTAATAAAATAGACAAAATATGTTATTAATTCATCGATGTATCAGTTTAATGCGCATGATTCGATACAGAATTGTATTGTTGATAGGTTTGTCAAAACGCGACAATGTCAGCGTTATGATCGCTTATAACTTGGAGTTCAATCAAATCGATCAATACAGATCTCCTGCTTTATGACGAAACTGCTTCTTCGATGTTGCTATGACAATTGTAGGTCTAATTGTGTTGCGATCGAAATGTTTTCATGACTCGGATCTGCATTTTTGTTTAGTGATTGGCTAAGCCGTTTACGGTAAACCTCCGAAGCTCCCTTTTTCGTCACAAGTGAGATTTAGTGCAAAAACGACAATCGATCATTGTTTAAGAACTACTGGTCAATCACGTGGCCATACGTACCTTCATGGGACAAAATACGTCTAAGTTGTCGCCCTCTAAATGTCACCTAAATGTTTCCATTCATTTGTGCCATGTCCTGATACGAAAGTTAAACATGCTTCCTTGTTATCACCATGGGTCGGTAAACTCGGCGATGACACAAGTATTTCCTGAAACCAGAGCAGAATTCTTTTCTTAATTTACAGATTTGGCTTCAAATGCCTGTTTAATGTTTCAATAATTTGTTGCCCAATTGTTGTACCTGCAAATAACATAAATCGCAAAGGAGGAGGAGAATGGCGTCGTAGAAAATGTTGAATAGAAGATTTGGTTGTGCACACGCGTTGAAATGAACTTTTAACTGACGCAATGGAATTCTGACTAGAGGAAAAACATAATTAAAAACATTTTGAAGACTTTTGGGGCAATTAGATGTAGGCATTTCGGGATAAAAATGGATTTGCAAACATCAAAGTAAACCGTTGTGCTTTTAGGAGCGGAGGCACATCAATCAAAAAGGTGTCGGCAGTGTAACAGAAAAACTATGAAAGCACCTGAAAGTCAATTCGAAAGAAAATTTCTACATTATAGTGGGCTCTGATGTATAACGTAGAAACGGTTTGACTCTTTGTAGTTTAATTGTTTTTATATGGCAAAGCAGATAGTGGGTTTATGTCTCAATAACTGTACACATCAACACGGGTCATGTAAACTTTGATTTCCCCATAACAATTTTATTATTAGATAATTTATTGTGTCTGATTAAAGAAAAGATTAATCAATCACCAAGATACATTTGACTTGGACATTAACAAGTGATATAAGCAGAAACACAAACCGAATTAATAATGAATGAAGGATTTGAGTAGACATGTTTATTAGGCTAAATTGAAAACAATTTTTCATTACCATGTAATCGTCAATAAATCAGCTATTTGGGATCGTGCGAGGGTGGCATTTTCCCATAATCGCAATGAACTTCAGTTTCCGGCAATTAAATGAAGATTTGGGCTCTGATATAGAATCTCTGAGTTATTATTGCTGAGGATTTATTTTGCTGCATTTGGAATTAATTCACACGACAAACTGTAGGTAAATTTTGATGTACAAATTAAATGTTTTTAGAGTGTATGCAGAATCCTGATGCTGATCGCTCATCCCACGGCAAAGTGTACAAAAAAAAGTTGACTCAAATAGACCATCTACATTTTATGATGGCAAAAGGGTTGATAAAGATTCTGGCATTATATGTGTAGGAGTCGAAACTAAAAATAGTATATATTTACAGAATATGTGAAAGTTTATCTGTGCAAAAACTGGAAAAGTTCCTACCAAAGATTCGGCTCATAATTTGACGTCGTCGTTGGTATTTGGATTATTGCTCACAGTGTTATTGTTGTAGCAGGTTTCGATTGTGCTACTGGGCTCTCGGTTTAGACTCTTAAAGCAGCGGTCCAACATGAGCATATTCGCCAGAATATATCGGTATCGTTTGCTCTGGGCAACGTATACGAAGAAATTAGAGGTGGAATTCACGAGAGAGCCGAAATTAGACACCACCATGAGTACTTCGGACACCATATTCACGCGTCCACGGTCGATTTTGTTGAAAACGATGTAAAAATGCATTACCGACGCAAAGACGGAGGGAATGGCGCAGATGATGAATGTCACGAGAACGGTGTGAAGTATTTTTACGATTCGGCCGTGCTTGCGTGTCGACGCGGCGTTGGAATCCTCCGTTTTTTGAAAAGTAGCATTGTTACTGTTCTGTGTATTGACGAGTCGCAGTTTGGTCTTCATGGTGGCGTTGAATTGGATGGTTGTGGCCACGGACAATGAGATCATTATGCTCACCGGGGCAATGGTTAGGACGATGCAGTCTATTAGAGAATGGGCTAATCGCGTGTGACGGGTTAATGAGTTGGTTGAGCCATTTAATTGCTTCGAAACGCCGTAAACAAAGCCGGGTATCCTTATGAGGATGGACGTCAGGCCAAGCAGGAATATAATGGAGGCAACTCGCCGCGTACTCCAAATTATCTTGAATTCAATTGGCCTTATGAAGAAGAGAAGGCGTTCCACGGCAACGATCACCACGAGCCAATTACGATAGAGTTCGAATACGTTGCTCATATAGAAGAGAAATCCGAAAACAACGGGCTTCTCGAAGAATCGGAATGCATCTGAATCGTCAGGAAGGGATCTTTTGACGGTCCAGAAGAGGAACATGAAGAAGAGGAAGAAGACGTCGGCCACAGCGATTGCCGAGAGCAGCAGACGTGTGCTGGCCGTCGTTGAGGTGTCTCGTCGGAATAGGATGATACTGAGAGCGCTCGTGACGATGCCAACGACGCAGACGGGCCCACCGAGGAAAACCATCGTTATGTTTTTGACTGCCTTCGCCGTCTTGAATTGGTTCCAATCAATAGAATAGTTCATGCCGAGGTTTCACCAATATAAGAACAAACATGCACACTGGCGTCTTAGTTGATGTTGATGCCTTTTTTGTGGGAACAGTCGTGTTCGCGCCCAAGATTTGTTTAAACACGCTTATGCGTCAAAGAGAGCAAGTGCGCGCGTCGACCGCACGTCTATTGGGCTACTATTGGTCGAGCCAATGGGAAATGGAGGGATACGTGTGTGGGTGTTGGTGGGTGGTTGTGCGTTGTTGGTGTGTGCAGATCACATTTCCATTTTTGGCATAAAAATGTGTGCATGCCCCTTCCTGTCATGATGCCTGTTCCTCGCACTGCACTGTGGTTTGGATAAACCTGTCATGATCTTGATGGTGCTGATGGAAATCGGTCAAAAAAGCTTTAAATTCCGGCCAATCGTTTCTGTGCCACAAAATGTCTACGGGTGTGAATACCGTCGACTAAATAGTGTCCGGCACACCTCGTGCAGTCAATCAAGCTTCATCTAGAATTATTTTTTTTTACAAATTAATGATTTGCTCCCTTTGACGATCATTGATTATTCTGATAATATATAATAATAATTGTAGTGGCTTTATTGAGGTCACGAGGACCAAAACTTTCAGCATTAAAAAAGGCAGGATAACAAATATTAGATGCGAAAATTGTCTTGTAGTTCCTGTTTAACCTGGTCTGGTGAGACTAAAAATCGGGACAGATAGGGAATGACCGAATTGCGATATGCCGCCGTTCTTGTTGGAATTGAACGGTATGGACGGCGCATTGGTCGAAGAGATTTACATTCGGATAAACTGGAATAGAGGGGATGGGAGGGGTCATTTAAAATTCGGGCAGCGATTAATGAGCAGTTATTTAAGTGGCGTTCAACGATGATTTCTTTGATAGAGTGAATAGGCAGACCGCTAGAAAACGAGATTATTTTAAAAAGTCGATGAAGGGTTAAAAAGTCCGAGCATTTAAGACCGGGTAATATTACTGGGGAACAATATACAATCAGGGGAATTATACAGGCATGGACGAAGGTTTTTATATGGCTCGAGCTCACACCAAGTCTCCTGAATCGGCGAACAAGGAAGCAGAGGCGACGGCATTTACCAAAGACGGCATTCACATGATCACTCCACGATAACCGACTGTTAAAAATCACCCCGAGATACTTCGATTTTGGGCTCGAAGCGAAGTTATGTAGTAAAGAAATTTCGGGGGTGTGGGCAGCGGCAGCGGCTGTCAGGGAAAATGTGATATGGATGCATTTTGATGCATTCAGCAAAAGATCATTCTCGGAAGACCACTCAAGTACCTCATTGACTGCCTGCCCGAGCTGTTGAGAATCACCTTGCGTCTTGCATGGATGGCACAAAGTCAGGTCGTCCGCGTATTTTATTAGTGTCGCGTCGTTAGGGGACCGAAGGCTCGACGTGTAGTAGTTGAACAGGAAAGGAGATAGCACAGCGCCTTGTAGTACACCGCAGTTATTTGGCAAGGACGTTGAGGCTTCATTTCCGACTCTGACGATTGGAAAAATAGTTTTGAAGCCAATTAATCAACCATCCTTCAACGCCATCTTCACATAGGTGAGAGAGGAGGCGGGACCGTGAGATTGTGTTGAAGGCAGAGGAGAAGTCCAAGAATACTCCCTTCACTGCTTTCGCTCCGGCATCAAGTGAAGAGTGGAGTGTGTGCGATAACGTAGCCACGGCGTCCAGAGTGCTTCTATTTGATTTATAAGCAAACTGGAAAGGGTCATCAGCAGCTTTAAGCGTGTCATCTAATTTAGAGAGGAGGTGCTTCTCAATCACTTTTAACCACACGGATGAGTTTGCAATAGGTCTGTACTTCACAGGTCCAGCGGAGCCATTGGCCGGTTTCGGAATAGGTGTAATAGCGACGTCTCTTCATTCCGAAGGAAAGGAACATTCCCCTAACGAATGATTTACAAGCTGGGTCACAATTGGAGAAATCTCGCGGTGACAGATTTTAAGAATCGCTGGGGCGACCCTGTCGGGACCAGCCGCGGTGGAGTTCTTGAGGCCAGCCAAAATTTTGGCGATAGAGGATTCGTGAGCGGGCAGGAAAGCGCTGGGATTAAGAGATCCAACCAGAGGTACCGCGGAATGGTCAGCGGATTTGAAGATAAAGCCATCGTTCAGAGCATCAAGGTCTAAGGCACCACTTGGTAGATATGGGCGGCGGGTTCCTGTCAATCTGTTAAGATTTTTCCAGAGGTCACCGGGTTTTGATGTTCTGAACAGCTCATCTACAAATATTTTGTTAAGACGATTTACCTCAGCTGTGATCTGTTTCGAAATTGGTTTAATTTCTCGATACCTCCCCTGTCGACAAAGTCGTTCCTTTTTTCGCCTCAGTCGTTTCAGAAATGGAGAAGATATTACACGAGGGGTGAGGGATAGTTCCGTGAGTGGACAATGCGTATCGTACAAAAATCGGAGATAACTATTTATATTGTCGATCTCTTTATCGAAGTCGGAATCCTCGAAGACTTTGAAATCGGTTGTGGCAACGGCATCTCTTAAATTGCACTGGTTTTGGAGGCAGTGAGAGCGGATACGAATTTTTTTAGGTTTGGGACAACATTGATGGTTTTTTTTACCCTTGCCATATATTTTCGGTAGACCAACAACGATGCAGTGGTCCGACTGGGCTAAAGGTGCACGTTTTCGACATGCATACAGAGAAGAATCGGACACAAATATGTGGTCAAGAAGATTCCCTTCGCGTGTTGGAAAATTGACTATGGTATTTAGACCAAGATCAATCCCTTATTATTATAAGGCGACCGATAAATTCAAACAATATGAAAACAAATTTTCCTGACAAATAACATTGCGAAAACCCGGTTTTCGATTCTTTTTTTAAGAAACCGTAATTCATATTTTTAGTAGCAACATAAATAAGTGGGATAAATAATATCAATAAAAATGGTAAATTAAGAAGATACTAAATTAAAAGAATAACGTTTGGCAAACACGTAACAGCGGACATTGAACGGTCCTATTCATAACTTGCGCCGAGGTTTGACCAGCTAGTCTTGGGAGAAGAGCGAATTTAAATGTCTGTTTTCCCGTCTTTGTGAATCGAATTTTAACTAAAGCAAAACAATTAGCTGTAATATCGATTATTATGCGACTGATCATAATTCAAAATAACTAATAATGAAACGTTAAAAACCACTTAACCGTTAAGTCTTAACGCCTTATTCGGGAAAGTATTTAAGTAATTCAAATTATAATCCTTTCCATTAGAAAGTTTTGTTTGAATAACTTGAAAAATGCAGTCACACCCAATTTTCCATCTTCTGAGTGGCAGGCCTTCAGTTCCTACCATAAACTGTCTTAATTGCCTCCGGAAAAAACAACGCCCCGGAAATTTTAATTTTTAAAAATCTTTTCGGAATATCTGTATTCTACAATCTACTTAAAGGTCAGTCACCAATTCCGATTGTGTAAAAAGACTGTTTTCACGGTTGCATTTATCTAGTTTTCGTGGCATCAGTTTAAAGCAGGTATTGCTGCAGGTCCACTCTATTCGGTGTCCATGTAGCTTCGAACCTTTTTTTGACGACATCGCCATCTTGCGAGACAACCCTGCAACCTTTCAATTGGTTATCCTGCGTATAAAATAAATAAATAAAATATAAACAACTTTGTTCGTGGTGCCAACAAATTCGTAGGCGTTTTAAATGACTTCAGAGCCATAACGTTTAAGGAATACTGTTGATTTAATCGGATTCCCGATTTGCGCTTGAACTTGCGTTGCATGACCGTTTAAAATTATGATCACATTTATCAATTTGAAGGCGACGCCGTTTAATTGCACAAGAACGGCGGCATATTTGCTGCACCGGAAGAGTTGAAGAAGGACCTTATAATTTTTGATAACTTTTAATGATGACCGTTTTATCTCTCACGCCTATTTAAAGCAATTATATTTTCACAAGAAATAGGTTTAATCGAACTGTTGTTTACCTCCTTAATTCTTGTCCCGCATATGCTGAAATTTTAAAATGTCATACCGACATCGAGAGGCATTTTTTTATAAATAGTTCCGTTGACAGTGGCGCTAAGCTTTTCTATGACTTTGATGCATTTAGAATGATGACAATTGACCTTCAGATTAAAAAAACGCCATTTACCCTCCAGCCCACATTCTCTAGATCATTTCCAACAACGACGCACAGCTGACAACTGCCGCCCATACGCGCGCATTAGTCATCCAGTTGATCGGTCAGCTGTGAACTTGCACCAATCAGAGGACTCCAAGTGGACAGGCTGACATGCAGTGAATTCGTTGACTTCATTTGGAATGTGAACACGCGGGTCGACGCGTGTTTAGCCAGGACACGACATGGCAGACAAGATGGTGGTTTGCTGAGACCGTCATGGTGAGACACTGACCATTGTTTTAATAATAAACATGATTATTCAGTACGACCTTCGGCTTTCGTAATGATCTGTTTCTGATTTGGGGACTACGCTCATAGCACCTACCTAGACAGCCTTAGCCAATCCGATGATCACCCACAATAAAGACACACCACTGTTTAAGCCGCCTAATGTAAGCCTTCTATGCGTGTCCAGTGGCTTTGTCACGTGACCAATTTTAAGGTCGTCGAAGTCGTGCAATTTCTGCTTTTCGCAATTGCATAACATTGAAAACCAAATCTCCAAGTCAGGCAGTAAGGAGTGAAATTCGTTTCAACGAACCGACACGAGTCTTGTGGACGTTTCATCTGAATTTACTGATGAAGTCCGGTCGCGAAGCCATTGGCAAGAACCAGAGTTGCAAAATGATATTAAGCCGAAATGGGCAAATCAGAGTTCGTTGTGACTGCCATTGGCTCCAGTTTGAGAGGTCAACTGATGTGATGGACAGCTGTGTGCGCATAGCTAAGCGTCACCGGACTGTTGTCAAGTTGATGACTGTCTTATATATATTATTAATATTAATAATCATTAAGATAATCTCACGTCGTTTAGAGATACTGTGAAATCGTATCAATAAAACGCGTGATTCGTTTGTAGACGGCAAGCCGGTATTTCGCCCGATGTATGAGTGGCTTTCGAAAAGGAACTGCTTTTAAGGGACAACATTTTATTGACCACTGGCACCAGAAGTACATGTTTCGTTGGCCTGGCTATGTCATCATCACTACTACTGTGGGTGAAATTTTGCGTCAATGTCTAGGCCAATCGCGCGAATAATGCTGAATAAAACGAAAGAATTAAATTGACATAGAAATAGAGAAATAACCATAACTACTAATCATTATCACATTTGCGCGATTTCAGCATCGATCCATCCAGGAGATTTTTAGACCAATGAAGATTCCATGACTGGTCATGACACTTTTATAAGACACAGAAACCGCACAGAATAAAATAAAATTGCTGGATTGACGCGATGAAGTGGTAATTTACACCAACCGGCCATTGGTCCTTGCCAATGTTTTTGGTGTTCGTGTGAACACTGGTTGATTAAGTCCTCATGACCAAACCATAGACATTAAATGATGTCATGGACATTAAATAATAATAAAAACAGCATGCTGTAAACAATGACGCGGTTATTCCAGCAAGGACGCATTCGAGACAAGTACATGGGAATACTTTCTCGTCATGAAAGTGCACATGATTTATTATTTTGTTAAGGTTTGCCGGACAATGGACATCTCAGATGACAGATATTCCAGCAATGTTCTATCATTATTTCCCTCTAATACAAATTTCTCCACTTTTTATGGAAACACCGCATCTTGCTTGCCAGACAAACATCATAAAATAATCCAGTTTTTAAGGTCCCGATGCCAAAACCTTAAAAACCTTAAAATGTCAACGAAAGCAAATGTATACATGAAGCGGCGATCATACATAAGGGAACAGCATTTTTAGATGACTCATCCCTTTATTGTTTCGACTGCCTTCATTCCCATTGTCTTGCTGTGGAATGCATGCGAAATCTAAGGCATTTACAAGAAAATTCAAGCATTTAAATTTGCCGGATATTGGCAGAATGGAAAGACTTTGATGTGTTGTAAGGCCTTTTCTTTGCTAGAGAAAAAAGTGTCAGCTTCAAGGATTTTTCGCGAGAATTTGTTTAAAGGCGGCGTGTCCTTTGTAGTGTGTACGAAATGGTGAAACTTGCCGCCAAATCATCCCAATGCAAAGGCCGATAGAGCAACGGTTTGCGTCGTCGCGTTGTTAGTGGACTCCTGCAACGATTTATCCCTTTGTTGAAGCTAGTCGCAAAAATATGATGGGGGTGTCCCTAGCCGTGTCAATCGACGCCGTGGAGGTTAAGGAAGTGGATTCTGGAAGTGGGCCGTCACGCGTTGATCTCGGGATTCTGGTCATTAAATTCATGAGATGCAGCAGCGGCCGGTTGCCTGTAGCCTCCAAGTCTCTCGACTACGCTTAACCTACTCTAGTCCCCAAAACCGGGATTCGAACCCGTGCCCACTCACGAACAAATTTGGGCTGAATCATGGCGCCGTAAAATTTCACCGATAATACGAATTATTTCTGAAGAGCTGGCTTGTGATTTATAATTGTGCTATATAACTCGCAACCCAGAGTCTCACCAACCGGATACATGAAGAACTAAGCTGAAATATATCTTGAGAAATAATCTGAAAGGAATGCTAATTTATTTGCCAGTCTGATGTAGTATTTGTGCACGGTTCCTTGACTAAATGGGCCATTGAAAATGGAGGCCTTAACGGCACAAATAATCGACATTGAGTTACCAAGACTAGAGATTAAGTTTAAGCACGGTTAATAGAAAGAGCGTGAATGTCTGTTTCAAACTCGGGTTTAATGCCTGGAAATACATGAAGAATGAAAAAGAGAAATTAAATCATGTAACAATTTTCTTTTCGACTACCTAAAAATTATATCTGCACTTCATGCATTCGCAAAATTTGAAAACAACTAACGCACTCGTTTCGATGTTCTTACTATTCCTAAACGTGCCTCATAATTTGCGTTTAATTTAACACCAGAAAGCATCTGGGAAATTCTGTTTTGGTTTCTGTGGAAGTCAGTTGAATGAGGCCCTGTCAGGTAAACAGGCCTCAACATCATATTAGAACATGGTTTAACTCCCTCACTTCCTGATTGGTAAACAGAGAACATGGTATTGTTAGAAAACCTGGTTTCTGGTTATCATAAATGCCATTTTTTCCGAATTTGTTGCTCTGTTTCTAATTCAACCACTTTTATTGGGCATCATCAATTGTGTAGTTCTAATTATTATCGATTGCAATAACGTTGCGGTTTTGTGTATATTTATCTTTTTACGTATCTTTACTTGAAAACAAACCATTTTTTGGTTGAATAAAAGTGGAGAAGTCTAAATTTATTTAATTGTCTCGCATGTAAATCATCCACCTTCAGTCCTGATAAGATTAATCTGCCCATTAGCCTTTTATATTTACAATTTATATTTTATCATTTGATGTATGAAATACATTGCTGTCCTTTTTATAATTTTCAGATTTACGATCAAATAATAATAATAGTCGCTATATTAGGGTCACGAGGACCAAAACTTTCAGAATTAAAATTTACAATAAACAAACATGTTACAGGACATAACGATTGTACGTAGAAAATGCAAAATACTTTAAGAAGAATAGAAGAAGTAACATCAAGGTAAATATGCGAGAAAGGCCTATTTAACCCACGAAGTATATAAAGTTTGGCAAACGGGAAATGGCGGCCATTGAAAGGCCCTATCCAAAAAGCGCGCAAAATAGACTATAGCGGTAAACGGAATTAAGAGCACAGTGACTCCGGATTCAATTGAATGAAAGTCAGCATAAAACGCAATAATATCCTTCGACGTATTGATTTTTAGTGCTTCAGAAGGATGATTTGGTCATGATGTTCGTTATCGCTGTGGTTTCTTCACTTACCTCAAACGAGAAGCTGGTTGGCTATTCGTGAACGATGCTTCAACGTTAAGGCCATTCGCATTAAAACTCTTGGGAATCAGGTGAAAAGAACATGCGAGCGCAAACAGGCTTTGCACAATCGGCGATCGGAGCAGTGTTATAAAAACAACCAATCTAGATGTTGTGCAGATTGACAGCCCAGCAACATCCGGAATACAACATGGTTATAACTCCAACAAGGTTTGACATCACGGGAACTATCCCTGCATAATTTCCGGCTTACTTACTTTACAGGGAACGCCAAATCGCTTCAAACACCGACCACAAACAGGATACAGACTTCACTATCTTCCCAGCTTTTACGTCCACTGATATCCAGGCTACTTCGTTAATCCACTTAACGGCTACTACTGAAGGCACTTTCGGCATTTTGGGGTATTGCGACGTATTTGTTGGGAATAAATAAAAATTCAAAATAATGAATTTTTATTCACTATTTCGATCAAGACAGTTTAATTGAAAAAC
The DNA here is from genome assembly GCA_028672205.1 of Proteocephalus fallax. NCBI lineage: Eukaryota > Metazoa > Platyhelminthes > Cestoda > Proteocephalidea > Proteocephalidae > Proteocephalus > Proteocephalus fallax. Next base: position 38,178 of record JAPUBX010000852.1, read on the forward strand.
GTTTATATGCATACTATAAAATAGATAAAATTTCTTTATTTAGACACTTTTTGAATAATATAGTCACCCAATGGTATTTCTGAGATTGAAACCCAATGAAATAAAAGTTTAAATTAAGTCAAAGAACGAATTTCGACCGAAGTTTTTTTGCATTTTAAATTAGTTTATTACTGGGTTATGAAAGTTGCTTGCATAAAATTTTCAAAACTTAAATTAATTCGCTTCAAATATTTTGGAAGATTTGGGTTTGTTTAAACAGGTCACGTTTTATAAAAATCAGCTGACACATCGATTTTTCCTCACTCTTATTACGCGTGGCAAATTAAACGCGCGTCAGATGTTTTAATTGGTCAGGAAAATGGTGGAGCCATCCTTGTTCACTTCCTCGCCGTCTAGCAGTCAAATAAACGCTGAAACTCCCGAACCGAATCCAAATCCCCGCGACGATGAGCTCGATTACGCAGTCCTAACCGTCCACGAGAGTACCGATTCCGAACTCCACTGGCCCCTCGTTTTCTCTGTCTGTTATCCCGTCTGGAATGGAGCCATGGTTGTCAATCCCGAATTCTTCCCTTACCCAATGGTCTGTGCCATCGAAAAGGCCCCAATACATTTTAAGAATTTAATGTATGGCGCAACTGAATTGCCTAGGCATATGGTTGCCATAGACGGTACGTACTTTGCGTATATTTATGTGACACTATCATTGTAGTTCTACCCTTATCACTTCAGTGAGCCTCCATCTCCCCATGGTGTCAATCTAGATATCTTCAGCCAATTCGAAAGCTGCACCTTTTAACCCCACAAGAGTGGGGCCCGCATGTGGCAATTTTGACATTCCGTATTGGAACCTTTTTTAACGGCCCCATAAGAGGCGAACCAGGGTAAAAGTTTGCCTGGGCATGAACACTACGGATCTGCCTACTTAGGACGTGTCAACACGCGCAATGTTCACTTCTAAGGGTTTTAATCACGAAACGTCTTAATTCCTGTTTAGTTGTGCAATGAGACATTCATTTTGCACGCGAATAAGGAATGGGCTAAATGAGCCGGAGCATTCCAAGCCGTGGGTTGAACGTCCTATCAATTGGTTGGAAAATTCTAATGGATGGCTCATTTATTATAAATGGCAATTAATATTGAGAGAGTCTTGTTTAATCCCTTTAATTTATTTCTTTTGATTTTTGGCGCGAAAATCTGCTAATCAAATGTACGGGAGACGAGAATTTTAAATTCTACCTTAAAATAAGACGCATTGTTGGCATTATGCAAATTTACGGCGCCATCTTCCGCTAGGGTATAAAATGGTTCAATGGAATTTGCAATGAAGATTCTTGAGAATATTTAAACAGGCGTCCATGGTATCACCCGTTTTGTCCCGACCTGGGAATCAATTGACCATGAGAAGCAAAATGGCTGTGGATTTCTGTTCTCGTTGAGCGAAAAATCTGGAAAAGTGGGAAATTACTGAATTGCGGTTCAATGGGAACCGTTACTGTGGCCTTCGTGTGGATCTCAGCGATAGACACTGAGACAGGCTTGAATGGGTGGAATAAAAGGTGTCTCGAAACGTGAGAGAATCTGCGAGGGAGCAAGCAGTAAAATTACGATGATTAATGATGTCTTGGATTCAGTAAATAATTAATCTGCTGAGCAAAGGATGAACCGTGTTGAGGGTTAATGGACGCATCCACGATGAGAATGATGGATGAGACTGTTTTCAATGTCACACAACTAAAAAGCCTCTATTTAACGTGGCATATGATGTTATCGCTGTATCACGGCTTGTCTCTCCAAAAAACACCATTACCGATAAAAATATTGGTGTATTTTGTGACACTTTTCGCGTTAATAAAACAGGCTGGATTTTTGGTTCGATGATATTTGCACAAAAATGGATAGTGGTTGCGGATTAATCGATTATATTTCTAAAAATAAATCGGCTGAAATATTTTATTTAAATTATCCAGTTATCATTAATGGTGACGCCTAATATGTACAATGAATACTATTGATTCATAATATTAAACGAGTACTTGAGCAATAGCAAGTGCTATCACTTGCAAATATTCAATTTGTGCGGATACTTCCTCTTAGAGGAGACGATTCCGGGCCGCTTTTAAACCACCGGCCTTTTTATTTGATTGCCCAATAATACCATTTTCTCAATATTTAAAGCTTTAGAAAATTTCCAAATTATGGAACGGTGAAGGTGTCGGCTTCTGTAGAGTATCGAATGAATTGCAGCTAAATATTACAACCCTGGCCGACATTTGTGGTTTCCTGTCTGGAAATATTTAGCAATCTAGATTGCATGTTGATAATTTTCAATTTTATTGAAATTGGCCAACTGCTGGGTACTATAAAAGAAAATCTACCAAATGAATATTTTTCAACAGTCATCAAATGGTATTTCGAGGTGATCATTCGCGCTGGACGCCATGACAAATGTTGATGCATTTTATTCTGTATGGATTGAAACATTCTTTTAAATCAACCGCAAAAAATTCGAAATGCTGCTCATTTTAGGCTACATTCGAAATTCAAAGGACCATGAGAAAATCCTCTCCACCATGGGGACGAAGGTGAGTCCTTGTCGTTTTAATCTAATAAAAATACATAAAAATAGAAGAAATTGTGGATTTCCGAATTTGATTAAGAGCGCTTTCAAGAGAAGTTAGCAATTAATCTTCACTAGATGCAAGTCGCTGGTTGGAGAATATGAGAGTGAGATAATATTATTATATACCGTTAACACAATTTTCCAACATTAATTGCAGATAAGTGAGGCAAATGTAGCCATGAAAAAAAAACAAATTTGAATAATGATTTTTGTTATATTCGCTTTATTAAGGTCACAAAGACCAAAACAAGTCTACCATTAGTTCAAACAGAGTCACAAAAAATCTCATTTAACGAACATATTATGACCAATTCAATTCTGATGGATTCCGGAAAATTGACTTACCCCACGGCATTTTATCTGTTCTTTTCCCCCACACCGTAAATAAACCGTTTATTTTAATCCGTGACGAAAGTTATTGAAATCTCAACGAAAATCAAGCGAGGCAATTTATGGGTCAATGGCCAGACGCGGTGAATTGACGACCATCCGGAATGCGATTAGGGCCTTTTCCGGTTTCAACCACCCCGACAGCGCTAGTTTGCGAATGGAAGTTCGAGAGCTCCACAATTGGCCGGCTGGAGGGAGTGGGCGTTTTATTTCGCGGTAGACAAACTATAAAGAAGCCATCGTTGCTTATCTTTCCGGAGTAACTCTTGAAGCAGATGTTAATTAGATATCGGTTTTGATTGACCATGTCTTTCGGTCGGGAATAGCGATATTATCCGTTTCGCTGGAATTCCACTAACTACCCCGAAATTCCAACCTATTGTATGCAGAACTAGCCTCATTTATCTTGTACTTTGTTTTCTGTAGCACTGGTCTGCTAGACTATTATGCTTTTATTTGAAAGACGAAAGGTTTTATCGCCAAAAATGGTAGTCGGATTCATGAAGAGCATATGCGCAAACATCTCTTGTTAATGGCGTCGACATATCTCCCATCAAAATGCTAAAATCGTCCGGAATGGCTAATAATTGATCAGAAATAATCGAAGTCACTCTTTGTCGAACCGATTACGGGGATAATGGGAACGATTTTCGTGACGCGTTGTTAACAAAATCTTCTCTTAAAACCGAAGTGTGTTGTGATGGAGATTATAGTTATAATATTGGTTGGTCACGAGGATCAAAACGTTAAGCATACTGACAACGATCGAGCGAATTCGTTTTTGTTGTGCACATAGAAGCATTTTTCCGCTGGTTCGTTAATTTCTTTCTAAAAAGCAATTCTCATGAGACAATTCAGGATTAAGTTATCTTTTGACAACGATTAGATAAGCGTTTGACGGAGTTATCCAAAATAATATTTCCATTATGAACAGTAACATGTCGAATTTCGTACATTTCATGGCACCACCCTTCAAAAGAGACAACGGAATATTATTTTTCAAAGAAGAGCTACGAGTTTTATTGTTATTTCGTAAATATTCACGAAATAACAATCAGTGTAAGCGCTTTACTCAAGTCACGACGATCAATACTTTCAATCATACGAAAACTTTCTTTAAATTCTTGCTTCAAATTTTCGGGTGAAACTAAAAATGGTGACAAAAAATCGAATTCCTATGTGCCGTCGTTCATGTGGGTATTGCGTATGCATTGTTCATAGATATGCTAATTGAACAGAGGGTATTGGAGGAGTTATTAAATATAACTAGTGAAGTTGCGAATAATAAGGGTCTCTCGGATGAAGAGAGATCGGGGGTAAGCCACCAGACGAGAATATTTTAAGGAGAGTTAGAGAATGATAAGAAAATCCCTGGCGAACAATATTCAATAAGGTGAATTATACAGTCGTGGACAAAGGTTTTTATACGGCCAGAGCTCAATGCAAGTCTCCAGAACAGACGAAATAAGAAATAGACGAGACAACATTTACCGAAGACGGCAAACACATGACCACTCCATCATATCCGACTGTTAAAAATAACGCCGAGGAATTTTAAATTTTGAGCTTGAAGCAAAATTATGGAGTGAAGGGATTTCGGGAGTGTCAACAGCGGCTGTTTGGGAAAATTTGATATGGATGCATGTTGATGCATTCAGCAAAAGACCATTCTCCGAAGACCACTCGAGTACCTCAGTGACTGCCTGCCCAAGTTGTTGAGAATCACCATCCGTCTTGCATGCATGGCATAAAGTCAAGTAATCCGCGTATTTTATAAGTGTCACGTTGTCAGGTGACTGAAGGCTAGACGTGTAATAGTTGAAAAGGAAGTGGGATAACACTGCGCCTTGTAGTACACCGCAGTTATTTGGCAAGAAATTTCGATTTTGAGCTCGAAGCAAAATTATGGAGTGAAGGGATTTCAGGAGTATGAAAATCTGCTCTCAGTGAGAAGGTAGGAGAGATTCGTTTAAATGTGTTAAACAGAAGGCCATTCTCTTGAGCCACTGGAGTACCCCGGAAAGGCTTATTAGGGACTCTGTCGCTTAGATAAATAATATGAAAGCTAATTTATCAACTATCCTTCCATCCAATCTTCAGCAAGTTGAGATAAGATGCGGAAGTGTGAAATTGTGTTGAATGCCTAGCTGAAGTTCTTTAACGGTTTTCACTCCGGCATCAAGAGAAGAGAAGGTGTCTACGGCTTCCAGAGTGCTTCTACTTGGTTCATGAGCAAACTGGAACTGGTCATCAGCTATTTTTAGTGAGTCATCCAATTAAGAGAGGACGTTTTTCTCCATCACTTTAAACGACACAGAGGGGTTGGCGACAGGTCTATGGTGAGTCAGTCGACGAACCTTTCAAGTCTTCGTATGCATCATACCCATGTTGACTTTGGCCTGGGCTGATTGTATATATTGATTATATATATAAATTCCTGATTGTTGCTGGGTTGCTCTAATGTCCTAACTGCGTAACGCACGTAAATTTATTGGTTGTGCAGCTACTTAAAATTGATTTATGATGAGAATGAGTAACCACATCAATGAAGTTGGGAGATTTTTCTTGATCGGAATGAAAACCAATTAGCATGTCCGTTCGAAATCGGGCGGTTTCTTCATTTAACAATATCTGCGTAGAGCCTGTTATCGATTTTGTCTTCTGGAGCATAGTTTCCTCGACTCGTCAATTTCGTCCATATTAGAGCCTTCTTTTGGCTTAAATTAACCCCATTGGGTTGTTCATCTGCCTTGTCGTTTTTTAAATCACCAAACTATTTGTCACCGCTACTTGCGCTCCAAATTCCTCTTAAGCGGCTGTCGATGGAGTGAATGTAGAACAGCTGTCACATAAAACCTGGCCTTTAGTGCTTCTCATCTTGAACCTCTTTACTAATGCGCGTTAATGCGAAAGGGGCGTCACCTCTCGAGTGTTGGTTAATTACGCCCCCGAAGTTACAAGATTTCCAATATTCTCTGATAACTTTAGGACACTTGGGATTTTCATCCTTTTTCTTCGGTGCTTCTAAATTCTGCCAGAAGATGAACCGACTTCGTGAATAGTTCACGAATCATTGCTATTTGACGCCAGATCGTATCCGATAGTAGCCTGGGTTGGACGGATTTCAGCACCACGGACGCTAGCTCGTCTCGGTGCGGTTCCACAGAGTTCAGAGCAGTTGGATACTTGGAACGCCTTCCTGAAGATGTGGACACTTCGGGCAGATTGTAGAGCCGGCATATTTGATATTTTTATACCGGACTGTGATTAGAGTTCAAAGACCAGGTATTTACCGCAGATGGAATGATCTGAGGATGGAAATTCCTTTAGTATATAATTATACTACCCGAATTTCAGTTTTGGCCTCAATGAACCTGTATAGGGCAATCCAAATGCGTTATCGATTTATTTCCATGTGCCTCAATTACAGTAAGCATTCAATGATGCCATAACAGGCATGTTCAAAAGTGGTGATACGGGTTATTTTTAATAGATTACAGATGCTGTTGTGGTGTTACAAATGTTTTTAAAAAAACCATAGAAACTGCCCGCTGGCCAACTTTTTCACTGTAAAACAACGTGTCTATAAAAGGGCACGAAACAAAAAACACGGCGAACGGAGCCAATGAAAGGAGCAACTTAGCATTAAAACGGAGGTCTGCTTCAATAAAAACATCCACTAAAACCGCTTGAGGGAATAAAATTTTATTGGTATAATTAATTTTATTAATATTGGGCATTGATATTTTGCGTTAAATACCTCTCCTTGGCGATAAAACGGCTTCAAGAATGTTGCTTTGACGATTCTTCAGAATGTTGTACAAGTGGACGTGTCCCCAGTCGCACCCGAGCCGGATGTAGAGAAGGAACTGACCACAGCTCCAACCACCACTTATCAATTCAGGGGTTGTCATTCAATACCTGACGATGACGCAGAAGCAGATAGTTGCAACCACCGCCACCACAATCCGACAGCCTCCAAAGCGCACAGGCCGCATGACCTGGTATTCGGACTCGGGGTCACTCAAACCAGCGTTTGAAAGTTGACCTGTTCAAGCTTCCAATAATGTACACAAGCAATGAGTAGGGTATTGAATCTTGAAAAGTAAAAGCATCAAAACAGACCTATGAAACCAGATCTCGGGAATAAAAATACCAAACTGTCGATCACGAGAACACGGGACATGGTGTTTTTTGCGGTAATTCGGGCAAATTATGAAAATAGACTGGAGGCGGAGCATGTTCAAGCAGTTTCGGTGACCGTAACTTCGTAACGATTGTGGACACCTGGGGCTCCAATTATTGAATACTTCATAATGTTGCTCTGTATTTTAGGAGGTTTTGGACGACAAGGAAAGCATAGCTGAACGCGAATTCGCAATGCTAAATGCAACATTCTTCGTATGTTTCCATCGTTTTATTTTTCTACTTTTAATCATATAAGTAATCGTAATATTACTTTATAAAAGGATGAAAGCACAATGGAGCTTAGCAGAACCGACAGTTTTGAGCGACCATACATTGGTGGATCGAGGGGTAAAAACTACAAGATTCGCATCCCTAAAGGGGAGGTGGTCCTGACGACGAAATCGCTCATGGAACTGGACGCCACTTGTGACAGACGAGTGAATTCCATACTGGAGGGATTGATCAAGAGGCAGTCAAGGAAAAAGGTGCTCTTGAAAAATAAAACAAAGCTTTCTATGCTGAAAAACTTCGAGAAAAGATGTAAGCACTCTTTATACTCTTTTTATCTTCTGCCAGAGAATTAAGCGGCTGAATCGTGGCAGCTCACGCGCATCAAATGGTGGTCAACAGCTTCTTTGTGGCTTCATATGGACGTTTTTTCCTTATTGACAACAGTCTGATTTCGAGTGTCGTCGTAGATACGGGCGAGTATTATGACTACAGAAGGTTCCGGGAATGCTATTTGCTTACTTTACTATCAAGAGCGACTCCCCGTTGATAGAATACACTGTCGCGACGAAGTTGATTGGTGGCACTTGTAGCGATGTTCCAGAATTCCGTTCAGCGCAAATACCGGGTCCACACATTATTGGCAAAGTCGAAAGCCTCCTTGGATGGGGCAGGTATGAGCGTCGCTCAGCGAGGTGAAGCGGTTTAGCAAGAGTGTTGAGAAGACTTTCGTGGATATGTCGATAAGACCGATTGATGAGCAAAGTATTGTCGCCGTTCTTATTGGGTGGGCGCGGAAATTCGTCGTTTTCAAGCGTCAAATCGAACACAGCAGAAAGAGGGGAATGCTTGTATCATTAAGTTATTGTTCGTTATGCAGCCGTTTTGTCAGATTTTTTCGGTTAAAAGTATTCCCATGCATGGCCGTTGCTGGAACTACACCGTCATTGTTTACAGCATGCTGTTTTTATTATTATTTAATGTCCATGACATCATTTAATGTCTATGGTTTGGTCATGAGGACTAAATCAACCAGTATTCACACGAACACCAAAAACATTGGCAAGGACCAATGGCCGGTTGGTGTTAATTACCACTTCATCGCGTCAATCAAGCAATTTTATTAGATTCTGGGCGGTTTCTGTGTCTTATAAAAGTGGCATGACCCGTGGAGGAATCTTTATTGGTCTAAAAATCTCCTGGATGGATCGATGTTGAAATCGCGCAAATGTGATAATGATTAGTAGTCATGGTTATTTCTCTATTTCTATGTTAATTTAATTCTTTTGTTTTATTCAGTACTATTGCATTGCCATCTATGCTAGCAATAATTGTAGATGGGCCATCGCTTTAGTCGGATAACTGTACGCTTTAAAATGTGACGTTTCCCGTGTTTATCGACGACGTAAATAAAATGAAACCAAACGAAAAGTCAATGTATTCTTGGTTAAGAGATTTCCGAGTTATAAACATCTTAGGAAAACCATGCTTTCGATATTACTTGGAATTTCAACATTATCAATTAGCAATTATGACATAGCCAGGCCAACGAAACATGTACTTCTGGTACCAGTGGTCTATAAAATGTTGTCCCTTAAATGCAGTTCCTTTTCGAAAGCCACTGACCAATCGGACGAAATACCGGCTTGCCGTCTACAAACGAATCACGCGTTTCATTGATACGATTTCACAATATCTCTAAACGACGTGAGATTATCTTAATGACAATTAATTGTAATAATATATATAAGACAGTCATCAACTTGACAACAGTCCGCTGATGCCTAGCTACGCGCACACGGCTGTCCATCACATCAGTTGACCTCTCAAACTGGAGCCAATGGCAGTCACAACGAACTCGGATTTGCTTATTTCGGCTTAATATCATTTTGCAACTCTGGTTCTTGCCAATGGCTTCGCGACCGGACTTCATCAGTAAATTCAGATGAAACGTCCACAAGACTCGCGTCGGTTCGTTTAAACGAATTTCTCTCCTTAGTGCCTGACTTGGAGATTTGGTTTTCAATGTTATGCAATTGCGAAAAGCAGAAATTGCACGACTTCGACTATCTTAAAATCGGTCACGTGACAAAGCGACTAGACACGCTGATAAGGCTTACATTGGGCGGCTTAAACAGTGGTCTGTCTTTATTGTGGGTGATCATCGGATTGGCTAAGGCTGTCTAGGTAGGTGCTATGAGCGTAGTCCCCAAACGAAAGCCGAAGGTCGTACTGAATAATCATGTTTATTATTAAAACAATGGTCAGTGTCTCACCATGACGGTCTCAGCAAACCACCATCTTGTCTGCCATGTCGTGTCCTGGCTAAACACGCGTCGACCCGCGTGTTCACATTCCAAATGAAGTCAACGAATTCCCTGCGTGTCAGCCTGTCCACTTGGGGTCCTCTGATTGGTGCAAGTTCACAGCTGACCGATCAACTGGATGACTAATGCGCGCGTATGGGCGGCAGTTGTCAGCTCTGCGTCGTTGTTGGAAATGATCTGGAGAATGTGGGCTTGAGGGTAAATGGCGTTTTTTTAAATCGCAAGGTCAATCGTCATCATTCCGAGTGCATGGGCACAAATTCACTCGCAACGGCTCTTATGAAAGTCATTCTTTTGTTGGAGCACAAAAAATAATAACACATAACACCAATTAGAAGAATGTTTAGAAATTGATACAATTTCAGAAGCGTCCAGAAACACTTTTTAAGTCTTTAAAAACAAAAAAATCGAATTTTATTACATTAGTCGGGGCCACCATTGTGGTTGATATTCGTTGACATCGAAAACGTCGACGGATTGTGAAATTTTCGGGAAATCGATTCGTTCTCCAAAAAAAGGACATAGCTTATTGATTTGTTATGTTAGACACTCGATTCTGAACCGAGCCAAATATTATAATTTGCTAATACAACCATATATAATAACACCCTGTTCAATGTATTATTGTTTCTCTTACAGCAAAAATGACTAATTTCGGTGAATATTTTTTAATCAAACAACGAGACGGAAGCATCCGTTTGCATTTCAACAACAAATATATCCTGAAATAGCACTCTTCTGCACAGTCCGCCTTGATCCGCCCATACATTCTTATCTGCAGGATCATGGGCAATTCATTAAGATTCTTGTAAATATTTGGCTGGTGCCAGCGTACCCATTTCAACCCAGAGAGGAGGCCGCTAATTCGTCTAAAAATAAATAATGCAAAACAATCGGGTTGATAACACTAATTAAAGAAAAACCAGCCTTGCAAAGAGCCTGGTTGAAGTCGTATGCCGAACGGTTTATTGGGATGCTGAAGTGTCAGGTATGATACTTGGAGACGGGTTCGGACCCAAAACAGAGAAATTCCAACGCTTTTCCTCTTCTCCTGTTCTGTCCAGTGAAGCGAGAGACGGAGAGTGTTGCGCCATCGATTTGGCGTCGCAGTTCGCAGACCTACCGAAAATCGATAATTCTGACCGACTCAGAAATGGCCGCTGCACTCCTTCTGCTGCAGAAGCAATTCCGAAGCACCTCGAAGATGGGTCGTCGAATCTCCGAGGCCCTCAACCACTCGGCCATCTCCTACCAGAAGCTCGTGGCATACCTCGGCGGGGAGGGCGAGGCCAACGCCTTCCTCGCGAACATCACCAGTCCCAGGTGGATGTTGACGCTGCTTCAATACACCATCGGGTCGCCCGAAAGCGCCCTCGCCTTTCTCGAGACCTATGTCAATGCGGAGCCTGGTACCGAGGAATACACCGTTGCCGCTCAAACAGCGACCGAGGTTGCCGGCAACGACACCTTTGTCAATGTGTTCCTGCAGAAGTATTCGCAACTGGTTACGAAAGTAATCCACAGCCTTGCAAACTGGATTGAAGAAGAGAAGGATGTAGTTGAGGCGGTTGTCAAGAGCTGTTTGATGGAGACGCCAGCATCGCTGAAGAAGCTAATGATTATGACGGGGGCGACGGCTGAAGCGATACGGTGTCTCGTGGAGTCCACTAGGAGGTGTGATGAGAGCGAGGTTGCGGTCATTCTCGAAGACTTACGAGACGATATCATTAAGAAACAGGTGAGTTAATTTCACAGCTCTTTCGATGCAACCGAGTTAATGGCTCAGGATAGTTGTTGTTGTTATTGTTGTTAGTGGTGGTGGTGGTGGTTATCCATCTTTCAAGAACGATATTGGTGTGCATTAAGTATTCAAAAAACGATTAATCTCTGCCGGATATATGAAGGTCTTTTCCAGCGAAGGCGAAGAAAGGACGTTAGATGATTAACCGAAAGCTGTTTGCCACCGAGAAATTTATCGTTTCCGGGAGTGACCGTTCTGAATATCAGTTCAGCGACCAGTTCAGCAATGGCAAACATAAAAATAATTTGCCCGCACCATGTCCATCATGGGTTGCTTAAAAGAATCTTTAAGACTAGGCAACAACGAATATAGAATAACATTATCACCGCGTTACGATATCCCCACAAATTGGAATGCACGCGAAGAAGAAGGCGGAAGAGTGTTTGGGAGAACAAGATCGATGAGAGTGGATTTACTTGAGTATTTATATATTTTTTGTAATTTTAAGCGCTCCTTATTAAGACATGAGAGTAAACCAATTGAATAAGAGGGGGTAGCGTACCGTGGTTGGCTAAAATGCGGTAGATGACTTGTGTTTTCGACGAGTTAGGTCTGCTAAAACGACCTTGAGATGTTTCGCTTGTCCAAATGTGGGTTGCACGTCTGGTACCAAGTTTGATTTACAAAACGGAATAGGTGAATGAAAATAAAGGTTTTCTCCTGGGAAATCCCCAGCAACAAATATACCTCCGCAACCCTTGCCTTACTGATTATCTTTAGGAAACCGAAGAGGACATGGCTACCCGCTTGGCCCGTCGAGAGTTTGAAAAGAAGGAATCCGAGCAACAAGCGCTGGACGAGGCTGAGCTTCGGAGGAAGCATTCAGGATCCCAGCTGCCTGAGAATGCATTGAAGGCCGCCCGTCAGGAGGACGACGTCGCACATCCAGTACACCCAAAGATTTCCAAGCTTGCGAAGAAAGCGGCACCAGCTCCTACTCCTCGTAAACTGCTTCCACCACCACCACCACCGCCAACACCACCACCGCCATCACCACAACCTCTGCCGGCGCAGAAAGCTCCAATTGAAATCACGACTATTAAATCCTCTGGCAAAGCTAAAAGAACTGCCAAAAAGATGGCGGGAAGGAAACCTTCGAAGAAGAAGGGAGGAAAGAAGGAGAGGCTGAACGACAAGGAGGTTGAGGAAGTCGAGAAGAATGATGATGATGATAATGATGATGATGATGATAATGATGATGATGATGAAGATGGTGATATGATGGTTCTAATACCGGGAGCAGATGAGGGCACTACGACAAGTGATGGGTTCATCTACCTGGTTGATGAACCCGATTTCCTGTTGACAGAACAGGACACGCCGACATTTCTCGACACGATTGAGTCCATTGGATCCATGCACGTGGGTGATATGGTTGAATTGAAATTAAGTTGGATAGCGCATTGTTAATGTGCTTCTCTCTTTTCGGTCCATTCAGGGCTTTGAGATCGGCGATGTGGATTTCCCGAATGGGTCGTCAGTTGATTTCATTGGTGACAGCTCTTCCATTGATACACCCGAGAATGGCATGGAGGCTGGAGCGTTTTTCGATATCCGCGATGGCGATCCGACCCTGTCGGCGGAAATTTCAAAAGACGATCCGCTGAATGTCACCATGGAAATGGAGCGTGATATTTTACTCAGTAAATAATGCATTTCTCGATAGGCCTGAGCTCGTATTGGCTAATTTATCATAATTGATAAAAGCTCAACCGACCACAGCCCACAGTGATTCACCTCGTGCTAAATTTTATTATGGTGATGTTTTAGAGACTGCAAATTATGCTGTCGTAAAGACGGCAAACAAGATTGAGTGTAAGCGACGTTAATAAATGTTTAAAACTTAATGGATTTACATTTTACAAATTGACCTATGTATATTCGAATTGTAGATGTCCTTCGGCCCGATGATATTAGGCACATAACAACAAGACTTGAAAAACGTGTAAGTTGTCAGCCGTTCTTCGTTACTTAATAAAGCTCATACCATTATTATTATTTTTTAATTCATTTGAATTTTGATTTCTTATTTTTATTAATTCCATAAATTAATTCAACGTTTAGGCTAGCCGCATCTGGCACGTGATGGTATTTTGGCCAATCATTTTATTTCTAGAGACGTCTCTCAACCAATTAGTTTAGAGAACCTTAAGACGCACGATATCAATATTCTTCTGAATAAAATGCGCGGATTTGCTAGATTTTGTCATTTTCAGGTGAAACAACTGCAGGTGGCTGTCCAGACGAGGGGTTTCCTTGAACCACAAATCAAACTGGAACCCAACCGAATCGTGGCTGTTCTAATACGCTCAGCGGTTACCGCGCCACCACTGCATATGCTTGAAATGGTCAACCACGTCGCTGAAATTCATGAGTAGGCTGTTTATCATCAAACATGGTTCGATTTTTGCCAGTGGCGACGTCCCCTACAGTACCACTCGTAGTGGCCTGAACTGGACGTCGAACAAAGGTCTCTCACAAGCAGTGTGGGGATTGTGGAAACATTATTCTAGTTGTCGGTATCCTGTCGGTATTGAGAGCCTGGCGCATGCATTGTTAGAATAACTCCAGGCCGAATCACAAATCCGAAAAGTGGTGTCAAGATCTCTTTTTTTCAAGAATCCTATTGATCAGCTATTGCTTTCTCGATCGCTGCTTGGGCGGTTCTGCTAAGCTGCTATTGGCGAGGCTAGCAGCTGTTCTCACTTTACTTCTCGACGCAATCGTACCAAAGATAACCACTACGGTGACATAAACCAACATAATTTGTTTGTTCATCTTGCAGGCACTTCTTGCTCACCGACGAGGTGATAAACGCAGTCAAATACCACTGGAACCTTGTTTACCAGTCCCTGGTGCGGATTCTTCGATCAGAAAATGAATTAACGGAGGGCGAAACGGCTTTTTACCTCGAGGCGGGACGGCAGATGGTCAGAAACCTGGAAAAACTCGGCGTCAACACGGTCCACTTAATCTCACATCTTGAGGTAAGGAACTCATCTTGGATGCCGCTATTTGAGGTCATGACCCCACCAACCGGAAGACAGTAGGAAGATGAACGAGGTGTTCTAGGGAAGCCAAACAGCCTCATCTATTGACAACTATTACTATGTAGTCCAGAAAATCAAGGAGTCCGACTATACAAAACCAGAGAAACTAAATATTTTGAATGCCAATGAAAATGGCCATTGAGGCCAGCTTGAAGAAATAGGGTCTTAACCTGTACGCAGCTTTGTGCAACCAATCGTTATCGACAATTCTGGACCGCTGGGTAACATGTTAAAGGCTCATATCGGGCGCAGAAACACCAGGAGAGACCAACTCTTTAAAGAGACGAGGTAACCGTGAGAGACATAGATTTTCGTGCCTTAAAACTGTTATGAAAAAAACAATTACCGGAAAAGTACCCCGCTAATTAAGATTGGCATATTATCTCGGTCGCTTTAGTTGAATCACGGTAAAGGAATTAAAACCTATTGGAATTTCCCAGGAGGTTTTCGTCAGATCCCCGACTCATATGGTGGGCTAGGGGGTGATTCCTGTACTTCAACATCGAAGATTTTAGGGAATTTTATAACCTGCAACCACGAACCAGAAGACAGTGTGAAGCGAAATTAGACTCGTCTATTGATGAGTGTGGGTGTTATTGAAAGAGGTCTTGAGGGTTCAAATCTCGTTCACTAGAGAGACTGAGAGAGAATGTCTGGTTCCAAATCGCCGCAAAAACAAAATGAATTCATCAAGTTTAATCAATGAAAATAAGATTTTATTATCGAGTTATGCAAACGATTTCCTAGCAGGAAAAAATAGAAAAAAAATTGTAAATATTTACTCTCCAAAAGACGGCCCATAAGTGGACGCCTATCGAGAAATCAAACTGCTCGAATACCTTTGCATGCATCTATCTTTTCCCGACAGGCTGCCGTCAACCGCAAAAATATTGCCCAAGCCATTATCGAACGTCCACCTCCACCGCCTACACCTCCCAGTGTTCCCGACGTCGATCTCGGCATTGTTCTTGAAGTGGTCATCGAGCAAGTGAAGCGCTCCAAGCGAGGTCGAAACGTCCAAAAGTCGCTGCAAATCTACACCACGGCTGGAGTAGCCGAACAACACAGCCTTTCCAGCTCTGAATCCGCCATTGGCAACAACGTCGAAAGCTCCTCCGACGATCTAGTCTCATCGGGGACGGTTTCGGCAAATAGCGAGCATGGAATCAACGACTTGGACGACAAACGGCGAAAGGAGGCCAAGGTGAACACGTCGAAAAGTTCCAGCAACGATGCAGAACTCGTATGGATCCCCAACCAAGGAGAAGTGGTGTCACTAACCGAAATCTTCAAAGTAAGAACCGAAGACGAAAGCCAGAATAGTAAGGAAGATGCTCTTAAGCAGCTCTACACGCTTTACGGAAAGGAAGCTCCTAAAGCTCGATACAGTGTGATCGAATTCGTCAACGATTTGGAGAGGAGGGAGAAGCAAAAAGTTACTTTATTTGAAAACGACGGCTTTTCTTCGACTGATACGTAACTTGTTTGTTCATTTGTCTATCAATCACCAACATGCCTTCAGGTACAGCGTAGACCAGTTTGATTTGGACGAGGAAGTGAATCGAATTCTGCGCAAGTTGGAGGAGGACGAGGAGGAGAAGATTTCTTCAGATCAAATGTCGCCCGAATCCTCCGAAGAAGAATTGAAGGAAAATGAGGCAGATCAGGAGCCTTCGGGATATGAGCGATTAAGGGCGCTCTACTTCGTCGATGGGCATTATACCTCCAAAAGACCCGCCAAAGATAACGAGGACGAATCGCTGATACGCGTAAGAAGGGTCTTTCTTCTCCGCGTATTGTCGAGCTTAAAATCTGACCATTTTAGCTGTCCGAGATCAAACCTTTTGCATGTGATCCTCTAGCAGAAATGAGGATGTCGGCTACTGGAATGACATGTCGTCCGCTGCGTTCATCTTAGTTTCACCGATGTAATTTATAGATCTAGCGAGAGCATGTTGCTACTTAAATTGCGTTGGTTGGCGCGTAACTTAACGGTTTTTGAAAACGATGATGAATGATAAATAATTTGTCCTTCCAGGAGAGATTTGGGTAAAAAAAACCGCGTTGCAGTCGGTTTGCCGATGACAACTCAGTCAGTCCTTACAATAAGTCATGGCCTTTCAAGAGTTATCCAAAGGAAGTGCAAAGCTTGTTTGGCTTAAATGAGCTAATGAACAGGGACGTTTAAAAGGCGCGATTTCATAGGTTGAAAGGCGTCGAACCAGCATCAAGATTAGTGGTCAGAGCCGATATGAAGGCATGTTTAACGCACCTTTGTTGCATGGGTGTCAGGACAGACTGTGCAACGTGGCAGAAAAGGGAAAATCGACACAAAGGTATTTAGCGGCAATTAACACGAAAAGAGACTCGTTTTTTATGTGTTAGAGCAGAAAGATAGGAAAACTTAAACGAAAACTAGCAAGTTACAAAAAGAAAAGATATTCAGAAAGAAATTACAGATCTGAAAACGGATATATACTTAAGGGTGAGGTATGAACTTGACGCAAACCGGACTGGTCCTTATAGACGGCTGGTCTCTTAGTTGGGGAAAAAGAGGATGCTGATCGATTCTGGTCGACTGTTGATGAAGGCAGCTGCGGCAGTGTGCGATCCAGTTTGAGGCATCCTGTATTGATAGTGAACGATAAAGTTAGCTCACCCTTGATGAACCAGAGTGCGGCGGCCCTAGACGACGTTCTATTGGTCCTTGCTGACATTTTGTGCGGAGTTTAAACCCGGCGCGTAAAGCACTCAGGAGTTACAATGCCAAAAGGCTTCCGTCGTTCGTTTTCTCCGCATTAATTAGTTCCAGCCATTCTATTTTGAAAAGCATTCGTCACTTTCATGATTTTTTTTATCTGGTGAAAATTGGATTGTTTATACCCTTGAATTTAATATTAATCTACACCAAGGAGTCGTTTTCAAAGATTTGACTTCATTTTCTTATCCGCGGTTTTTATTCTGACCCCCTTATAGTCGCGAATCACCCCACCCCTTCCGCGGCAAGATGAACGTCTGGTGAAATTTCTGAACAGAGCGACGCTCGACGAGTTGAAATTGGCCGGAAAGGGTGCCGCCGACATGGATGCGATGCAGCGATTACTGTGGCTCACACTGCCAGAAAACCAGGAGAATCTCTATGAGGTGTTTTTGCGCGTAGCCGACCTATGCAGGCAAGTTGATCGTGAGAATTCTGATCGTCGAAATCAACGATCGGAGCATGGCGAGTTTGTTAAAAGGTCATGGAACAATATACAAATGGCCCGATGACCTTAATCAAAGATCTGGCGAATAGAATGATTCGTATTTCCCGAGAGAAACGATATGTTTCTAACACCATTAATAACAATAATTATGACCGTTCTCTCGAAAGCAAATAGCGAAATAAAGGATAGAGGTGACTGTTAACGGTTGCGAGGTCCCAACAAAGGCTGATCTCCAAGGAGTCGATCATGTTTCTTTGCGACCGTTCCACTGCGAGGATGCTTGTGGTTTTCATAAGGTAGGCTAAACTGAAATCACGACCATGGAATGCTCATTTATCTCATCATTGTTTCCGGATCGGGTTCATTTTTTTAAAGTAAATGCTCTGAACCTAACTGGTCGATACAACCAATTCAGATGTTGTTTCGTAGGGCTATTACCTGCTAGAACATAAACCGGCGTGAAGATTCTTTTTGGGAACATATTTTCCAGGTTATGTTACCATTGCCACCCAAAGCCATTTTGATTAGCTGCTGCGATGAACCAATGACCACCGCTTACACTCGATCTAGTTCCGTTTTGGTTACCCCAAGCAACTCGCGATTCGCTCGATTATGATTTAATTTTGGTAGTTCAACCTTTGCATCAAACTCAAGTCTCTAAACGACAAAGCGAGGATTCTGCCCGATTTCCACCATTCTCACCATTTGCAGAATCCTTTTGCAGGGTCTCCCGCAATTACCCCCGAAGTGTTAGTAGGAGCCATATTTGGGCGCAGCATTTGTCGTACACATAAACTGTCATGCATCGTGACAGTTTCGTTGTTATTATCCAAATAAACACATATCGACGACGATTGGATAAAGCGGCGCGATTTGATGGGCTCTGTGGGCGCGTTCTCAGAACTATTCGATGGGTTGGGTTTTTGGTGCGTGTCTGTGATCATGAAAATTGCTATATTTATTGCGTGAACAGCGTTCACCTTATTGGCCTTGAATAAAACATGGTCGGAACAACTCTATTTTTAGACGAGGCCAATTGTCCACAACGAATCGCGTAGCTCTGTTACAGACGGTCTTCCGAAATATCATCGATTTGCTAACTCTGATTGGACCCGACCTTGAACTGGAGGACGAACAGAGGGAGGAGAATTACACCCAGCTGAAGGGGCATCT
This sequence comes from Proteocephalus fallax, assembly GCA_028672205.1. Classification (NCBI taxonomy): domain Eukaryota; kingdom Metazoa; phylum Platyhelminthes; class Cestoda; order Proteocephalidea; family Proteocephalidae; genus Proteocephalus; species Proteocephalus fallax. The sequence continues at coordinate 57,164 of JAPUBX010000852.1, forward strand.
CGCGGTTCTGCAGTGGTTCGACATAGACACGTCGAATTTTGAAGAAATCATTGCCGTAGGCTATTGTGATTGTCTCCAATCACTCTCCTAATTTTCCACAATGGCTTCGCTGGAGCCACGAGGACCCGCATTTTGGCATGATTCGTCAAATAAGATATTTGGGCTAAAATCTATCCGGTTTAGGCCTCGAACCAACTTATCTTTATGTTTAAAAGTGATTTAGAAGCACCTATTCTATGCAAATTGCTAAGATACTGAAGACCAAACTTGTATCCCAAATGCTTGTGCTACAAAGGGATTGGAGCACGGTAAAGAAGGACAATGGGTCAATAAGAGCCAATAAGAATGCGAGTCACGTGTGTGAGTTACTAACCTTGTTGAGCTATAAGAGATCAGAGGCGCGTGAGGTACGTAGTGAACCAATGAGAAACTGTTTTGTTTGTCTTTCTAACGTGAGAACATGCAGAGTAGCTGAAAATATTAGTGCTTCGTCCCATCTTTGAAATAAATAGGAATTTGTTTTGATGTCCCGAACTGTAAATAAACCAGAATATTAAAAAAAAGTGTTTGACAATCGCGTAATGGTATCCATGGTACCCAATGTTATGTTCTTGTTTCTATCTTCCACCTCTCCTTTCATTCAGGAATATCCGGAATTAACAAAAGCTGAAGTGGTAAGTCTGATTTGGGTAGAGTTCATGTGAACATATCACATTCATTAATATCAATTTGAATCCATTTAAGGAGACGTTTCCAAAGGACTTCGACCATCCAATTCTGTACCGAAAAACCGGTGAGTCACGTGATACGTGAGAAATGCTGGGAAGAATGTTGGGAAACATGGAGATCGTGTATTGACAACAGGGACTCTTAAAGTTCGACCCATCTTTGGCCGATGCAAAGAAGCCACCTATCCACGCCCTTTGAAGACGATACAGTTAAACGTCATGTTGGCAGAACATATGAGGATAAGTAGAAAACATGTGTCCCGAGGTATTGCGGCAGTTACAGGTGATGAGTCAGTTAGAGATGTTTTTTAGGCTTAATGGGACCACATCCAAACTTAAAATACACCCGCCTAACGGTGCTCGACGTTCAGCGTGTAAAAGCCGTTTTTGACCTTGAACGTAAAGCACGAAATTAAGTAACCTCGTGAGCCTACAGACACACCGACAAAGAACAAGCTACAACAGGTTCACTGTGAAACCTTCAGCGGATTAGCAAGAAGTAGCAAGATGGTCCTCAGCATATTAATTTATCTTCAATCCCTCAACTACCTCCGTAAATGGACAAAGGCTGGCAATACCAAAACTAAAACCTGCCAAACTATCGGGTTTGCACAGCTTTGATTTAAAAAAAACACGGATTATCTCAAGTCACGCGTTTCAGCCAATAGCTAGCGAGAAAAGCATCGATCGGCAAGATAATCAACGCCGTGTATCACACACACGAGAACCGGTAAAGGAACGTTTTCGCAATCATTCCTTCTATCGTCGTAATCACTCAACGAGTTTATAACACCAGCAATCTCTTTGAGCCATTCAAAGTATTGACGAAACAACGCTGGTCCGATTCCTCAAGTCAAAAGAAAGTGAGCATACAATCGTTTCTTATTGGAACAACTCTCGATGAACGGGAGATTCTGTTTGGTGGGTTTTCTGAAAGAGAAACCCTGACTCCGCACAACATCAGCACCTGGTCGAGGTATCGACCCGGATCAACCCGGAAACAAACATTCAGTGCAGACATTGCCGAGATTCGAAACACATGAATGGCATCGGATTCAAGAATTTCGAAATGACTTTCGGTTCGTGGACGATTGCGAAGAAAAAAAGATGAAAACTTCAAGAAAGACAGATCCAGGGTCTTCCAAAAACTAGTTTTTTTATATTTGTATAAACAACCCACTCTAAATAGCCAATCATCATCAGTTTTTCAAAACATACATATAGCAGAGGGTCTAAAATTTATGATTGATAAATGATGTATTACAAATATCCCTTATCTGTCGATTAGTTTACCACAGAGCCAACGAAATGCTTAAATAACGATATTGTAAATAAACTGGAAGCAAATGAAATTTTAACAAGTCTGAAATGTCATAAAATCGATTTGTTTAATCTATAATTTCACAATTACCAGTAAATTATAGACTTTCTACTATATATATCAATATACAGATGTTGGGTTTCATTCAAAATTGGTGGTTAGTTTAAATTTAAACACAAAACTTGAATCTCCGGAATCTCTCAAATATGGAGCAAGAAAGACAACCGCAGCGCCACGTATTTTTACACTTTTGGGTTGACCTTGAAATGGTAGTGTACAAAATAGCGTTTCAAAGAGAATGTATCAGCTTATTTGTCTGCGGTTAATCGCGCATCTTTTAACGTCTTAGTAACAAATATCAAGCTGCCACAGAAGTATGTCGCGCGGATTCCGGATAAAATGAGACGACCCCCCAAAATCGGAGAACCCGTTCCGCGTCACCGCATTCGCTTCAAGGTCATGGAAGAAGAGGTCGAAGAGGAGCCAATGGAAACGGAGAACAGGGATGATTTTGACATTGACGACGTTCACACAGATGAAGGAGGCGCTCATGAGAAACCCATCCCGACCGACCCCATTGGGGATATGCTGACTCCAGACATTAAGCAACGCCTGCACCAGGTAAGCCTACAACTGTATTGCTAAATCAGGAAACAAACGCTAGTGGGCCAAATGCGAGTAAGGTTTAATTAAAAAATACAGGCATCGAAAGAGGCAATAAGGTTGGTATTGCGACCCCGAAGCAACTAGTATAGTAGCCACGACGAATGCAGGCATACTTCAACTCCGAATATGGGGGTATTTGAATGACGAATACGCACATACCTCAACTGGGAAAGTTTGCAGAGGCTTGGTGTCCAGGTTTTTATATGGGCTCTACGGAATAACTGCAAAATTGTTGTTAACATTGGACAATGTGAAACATTTGATAGAAGACGGATGGTTTATCACCAAAAAACCGAGAAACGGGTGCTTGTACATTTTCTCTTTAGACGCTTTTCGAAAGAGACTTCCGCGTCGAATTGGCAGAGATCTATAGAAAATACCGTGAAGACCAGATTCAACTTCACAGTAAACGCTTACCTTGGATGCAGGTTAGTTGCCACAGTAAACATCCGGTATTCTATTGAATCAGCAAGTTTCTTTTTCAAATTTCACGAATGCATCATAGCCGATAATTGCTTTTAGGGATCATAAAATTAATTTTAAACTCTTATTCGTCCATTCAAATGCATAAAATTTACTGCACGCCATTATGGAGGCATTACAAGCGTCATGTGCTTTATAAATACCTAATCAATGAATCGTATAAGTTTCGCATCTCCAGTGTGTCAGGTAACAAGAGAATTCGACCAAAGGTTCGACTCGCCTGTTTTGTAGTCATCCAGCGATCTGGAGGCTGTCATGTGTTGGCACAAGCAAGACTCCTTAGTTTTTGTTATTGATGATTTTTTGGTTGATGAATCGCCCACCCTCAATTCTTCTGTCGGCACATCGACGCCAACTGTAAATATTCAACATCGCAAAATGCATGATGACGGTTTAACACACAAAATGTCAATAATAATTAGTACTTGTGTTCGAGTTTGTAATTGTCTATGTAGAAAGTCTCAATTACTCAAGGATTAACCTTAAATAATTATAATAATGGTATTCGCTTTACTAAAGTCACGACGACCAAACCTTTCAGAACATTAATTTACAACAAAAGAAATAGCAACACAAAGAAGTGACGATTGTACATGGATGATGGCGAATAGGTTAACACAAATAAACGATATAAGAACGAAGAAAATTAGTAAGAATGGCAAATTAAATTCTTAACGGACATGAAGTTGGATGCTCCTGGCACCATCTAAAGATCTAGGTCCCCATCTATGACCATCTAAGAATATTTGACCAACTCAAAACATCTATTCGTGGTGAAAACCCCAATGTTGTCAGCAATTGGATAAGAACGCACTAATCCTTCAACTTTTTAATTAGAAATATTTAAAAGACGGTATTCTGGAGGAGATGTCTCCAACGCAAAAACGGACACTCCAGGTGGAGACGTTCTTGGGATGGAGGCAAGATCGTCTGGAGTCTGTGGGGATAACGGCGCGTCTTCTGTTTACCATCACCCCTGAAACCGTCGACATTGACAGAGAAACAATGGCTGAAGTGATGTATCTCATAGAGTATGTCGTCGCATTTGTTTAAAATAACTCATACTATAACTCGGTTGCGGAGTAATATTCACCTTTACGTGTTGCTTATTTTTGCATTGGTAAATCTAAAGAGCCCAAACAATGAGCAAGGACAAGAAATCGATGTTTGTGAGCACGACAATACAGGATCTCATTGATCTGATCGTGATGGCGAACAACAAGGATGATTTGTCCAAACCTGAGCGTCAAATGGCCTACAATCAGTGCAGAATCATGATGGAGCTTCTACAGTGCTTTAGGATCCCAATCAAAGAATTCATGACTGAGATTGAGGTATTCTACTGTGTAAAAATCTCGCATCACACAGTTGAAGAAACATTAAACACGTAAATGTTATATTTTCAGGGCTGTACGGATCTTGAAGACCAGTACACTGTAAGGTTTTACGGGTTTAAAGCAAGGTGTTTGGGGATTTTGGACTTATTTGAACAACGAAATGTTTCTTAGTCTCCTTTCGTGGACACGACGTATCCCATGGTTCCCGAAAATGACCGTGAGTTCAATTTTTTACGCAAAGAACTAAGTACTATGAATTAAAATATAAATAACACCAATCATATAGCTCGAGTGGTGCGTAACAGGACGTTTATCAATTTTTTCCTTGCTGTTTTGCCCTTTGGATAACGTCTGTGATGAGCTATTAATTGCGCCGACTTATCTGAAAAACTATTGTAAATGATAAAAAATATCAAACATAAAAAAGCAACGTTTTTTGACGTCAGTGAAAATTACCTTATCTAAACTTCGGGCCATTTCTTAGCCAATCAAAGTGTGCAAATATTATCGTGCCGGCCAATTAAATTGCTCCAAATTGCTTTGATAGCCTTTAAATTATTGGCTATTTAGCATTCGAAGTGGTTCTTCCCATGCTGTTTGTGCGTGAGTTGTCTTTGGAACTCCTGGATGCCCTGGGTCCACGTCTCCGGATTGCCGCAGATGCAAGGGAACCTCTCAAAGTTTACCTGGAGACCATTGACGCCGGCGCGTTCGCTGACGTAAGACAACCCTCCAAATTCAACCATGTTGTTTCAAAATTCACCCCTATTGGGCACAAGTTTGATACCTTTTTGGTAAACATTCGGCTCTAAATGCCAAGCTGTTTACACAGTAATGTTAAGAGTCATAAAAACGAAGTCGTTATAGATATTGTTTAAAACATTTCGGCAATAAAAATATTTCTTTAAAGAAAGTTTATTAAATCTTATATTTCCGTGGAAATAGAAATCTTATTTAATTTACATCTTTATAAATCCCAGGGGATGACGAGAAAGAAATTGAGCACACATAAATTGTAATGCCGATTTGGTTTTATTTTAAGAAACCTAAATAACCAATTGACAACAATAAATCGCTTTATCTGCTTATTCATTAGTAATCGGCCTTAAAGCTTATCGGTTTATCCAAAAAATTGAATAAACTAAAGACATGTCCATCCGAGAGTCTTAGACTGACCGCTAATGCCAGAAGCGCAAATAAAGAATAACACGGTGTATAGACCGGGGAGTTAGTTGACAGCGGCGAATGATTCACGAAGGTTTTGTTTTACTTAATTCATTGAGAAACCAACAGGTCCAAAGGAAATGTCTATCGGCTCTCATAATGGCCGATAAGTTTCCAAATATTAGTTTATTTTTGTCCATTTTTTGATTAAAGTAAAACATCCCAATTATTTTTTTTGTTTTTAAAGGTAGACGAATTTCAGCATGAAATGACGAGAGCAAGGGCCGTGCAAGCACTACGTATAACAACAGAGGACATCTCGAAAATCATAAATCACAATATCGAGGTAAGCGTGATTGAATAAAATTGAATTGTTGCTCTTCCGGTAAGGGATTTTCGCCTGGGGGATTCGAACTTAGGGAGTGTGTTTGTGTATAATCAGATGCATAGATATACGTTAATGAATATGCATGAACGGGGATGGCAGAGACGCTTTGGATGAAAATGCGACGGGTCCTGATAGCGGTTTGACTATCAGACTGTTACATGAGTTGGGATGATCGAAGAAGTTCCTCGAGTCGATTGTGGACGAAGGAAGCTGTGACCGCGGCGGTCCAGTGTGGCACCATCCTGTGTTGAGAGAAAGAAAGTGAGTGTGGAGGATGATGATGATACTGCCGAAAGAGTGCAGCGACGACGTACCTATTGGCGCCGTGTTCAATCGAAACCCGCGATGGCTTCGAGGTAATACACCGGGCGTATTAAATAGTCAGCCCGCTTATTGTACTTTGTGTTAATTGGTGACTGCAATTGTTGTGACTGCTTAGGCCGAGGAAGCAATGATAAAGAGAATGCGTGAAGAAGCTCTTGCCAAAAAGGCCGCCCAAGCCAATCAGGGGGAGGAGGAATCCGATCCCATGAAGAAAATCGACCGCTGGATTGTACGTCTTTCTTAACCAATTTTTCTCGGTGGCGTTTAACCGCCAATCATCTGTATTTTATGATTTATGAATTTGTTACTCATGCCTATAGCTTGCTCAATTTAAACCAAATACCGGAGCATGTTGTAGAGCTATAAATTATATAATTCGTGGCCACTGTGGGACAGCAAACAGCATCTCCACTCTGATCGTGTATACCCGTGGTTCGAATCCCGAGTCAGGCAACCACGGGTTGTAATGGGAATTATTTTCTTGTATAGAAAGTGTTTTATGTGACGTTTTGCTACTTATATAGGATAATGTGCTACCAATATAGGAAATTTGGCTACTTATATAGGAAGTTTTGTAACTTATATATCAGTCGAAAATTTACCAATCTCATTAATAGTTGTCATGTTACGTCCACCAACAAATATCTCCGGTGTGTGTTCAAAACGAGTATTATGACGAAAGCGCATGGGATAAAATGATTAGTGTTTCACTGCGCCATAATAATTGCACATTATTGCTTTTAGTCGAAGCATCGAGAAACTGCTGAAACGACGACAGCCACTGCATTTGAGACAGAGGAAGCTGGATTATCCTCCATTCAAGTTAGTCATACAAGTCTACATTTAGTAAACGCGTTGAAATCAATTTTGAAATGCCACTTGAAGACAACAAATATGGGCTATATATACCCGCTTGAGGATCAATGTACCAATTAAATGGGAGCATGAAGAATGGACGAATTTCAGAACAGTTGGTGAGATCTGCGAAATAATTCATAGAATAGTGGGATATTTTAAATCTTTGCTGATTAATTGCTCAAATTAGTAATTATGCCATAATTAAAAATATGGTTATTAAGGGGTAAATAATATTGTTTGTCTTTGAAACCTGTCACGTTCATCAAAAAACTTACAATGCTAGCAACGAAAATTATTATTTTTAAATTGCGACTTATCTAGTGACCTCTGTTTGCAATACATTAATAAATTGTGGAGTTGCGAGTTCTTGATTGTACTATTCCCAGATAGCACCTAGATTGTGTTATTTCGACAAATTATATTTGTTACTGCATGTACCTTCATTAAGTGTAAAGTGTGACAGTCTGTGATGGAGATGTTTGCAGGGATGTCGATGTTCACGTGTTACTGCATTCTGTCAAGCTTTTCCAATGCACTTAACTACTATTATTTGTTGTTGCACAGAATGTCGCAGAGGTCGCGGAGATCCAAGAGGCTCAGATTAACCTGCAAGAGTCCTCCACTAGGGTTTGTTTCGGATTGCTAAACAACGCTAAAAAGGGTTATTATGTGCTAAATGTTTTTATGATGATTCTAGAAAGCTCCGGTAATGGGCAGGCCTCATCAATCGACTCCTGGTGTGAAATCGAAGTCAGAAAGAACAGTTAGGAAAGATAAACAAAAGAAGGTGAAAGTTTGGGGTGTAAATAAGTGGAGCTCTCCACTACTTAACAATTATGAGTAATATGTTGTGTTTATAGGCGTCGCATAAACTGCATCTAAAGGGAATATCACTTTTGAAAATATGTTTTTATGTTTAGGTTATACCGAAGTCAGAAACAGAAGCTCTCAAAGAAGATTTTACCCCTGTAAGATATTATGATCTTGATGTGATGTTATCAACATGCGCTCATACCGCAAGATTCCCCAGTCAATATTTAATTAAATTGTTTTGTGTAAAAAAAGCATAGATTACACAAACAACTATGTATTAAAATACCGTAACAATTTCCACAAAGATAAACATCAAACAGAGTAAATTGTTTAGTTGTCATTCGAAGACAATCCGATCCAACAATATAACGAAGTGTCTTTTTGAATGGACCTGATTTGTAATCCCGAATGGGTCATGTATTGAGGTGAAAATTGAACTTACGTCAGACATCCCCGAAGACAAACCTTTGGTGAGTGAATTTCATTCGATGCACGCGCCGATGCGAGGGTTTTTTAAAATCGACCGCCTGTTAATTGACCGATTTAAAACGTGTTTTGTGTTTAAAACGTGTTCTATGTGTTTTGCTATGGTTTGTTTATAAAACATTTCTTTCTTTGTTTTTCGTTTGTTGAAACATATTTATTTCATCCGGTTTGCAAATCTTTGTCTCAAGGTAACTGGTTTACGAAGACATCCACGACTTCTACCTGTTCTCGAAAAAATCGTAAGAGCTTTCAATAACTTTCAAGTTCGACCATCATTTTCGTATTCAAATTAGACACCCATATTAAATGCAAAATCATCTTATTTTTCGGATAGATATATTATAGGGTCTAAAAGTTATGAATGATAAATAATAAATTGTAAATTTCCCACGGATTGTTTTACTGAAACCATTATTGTCATCTGAACACGTAGGGGGACACCTTCTTGTATATATATATATCATAAATCAAAGGATTATTTTCTATTCAAAACTGATTTTTACCATGACGTTTAACAATAAACTGGGACTTCAAAGTTGCTGAAAGTGAGCGTTTTATGAAAACGCATTATCTCAAAAATATACATCCACAACATTTTTACAGCCAGTCGTGAAAAGGAAGACGTCGATGCTTGATACTCTCAGCCAACAAGTGGTATGGTGCTCGCTGTTAAAATTTTGTTGGGACTCAATAACTCAAGTTTGTCTGAGCAAAATTCTACTCAAAGTATTCTATAAACGGAATCCAATGAAAAACGATTCTCGAAGTAGTATTTGTAGTCGCAATCTATCTGCAGAATTAAATTGTGTTTTATTAGTATAAGAGGTAATAGAAGCAGTATCAGTAGAAGTAATAGTAGGTGTAGTATTAGTAGTAGTAGTAGTTGTTGTTGTTGTTGTTTTTGTTGTTGTTCTAGTAGTAGTAGTAGTAGTAGTAGTAGTAGTAGTAGTAGTAGTAGTAGTAGTAGTAGAAGCAGCAACGGGAATGAGACGATAAAATTCGAAGCGAATAAATTATTTTTATAAGTTCCGAAATGTAATAGGTTGCTGATATGCGCTTTTAAAGGTTGTTATCCGGCTGAGTGTTTCTCGGAAATATCAAAAACTACTGCACATTTGTTATATTCGCTAATAAGAACTATAAACACAGATAATTGATATATTTCTCCGATAGATTCACTTCCAAACAGACAAAATGGAAAAGAAAGAACTCATGGAGATTATAAATTTGGGAAAGGTGGGTCGAAACAAGACTGTGCGGTTGCTGGAGTCAATATGTTGCGAATTTGTACTTATTTTTCTATTTTAGAAGAATAAATTCACTACCATTCAGGGTGTCGCCTTGAAGCTGGTAAGAATCGATGGATTTTGCTTTCCCATTTCGCTTTAGTTGGTACTTAATTAAAGCATGTTTAAAACATGGACGCTCTTAGAAACGGAATGTATTTAAAAAATCCGTTGCTAATCCTTCCTCAAATTCGACTGATGCATTTTACAGTTTATCTAGCAGTAATAATAATAATAATAATAATAGAATTCGCTATATTAAGGTCTCGAGAACCAATACTGTCGGCATCGAGCCGGTCTATCTACAAGTTAAAGATTAGATTGGAATTATCCAATTTGACCGCGTCGCAAAAATTTATAATAAACCCCAATCGGACAACCCTTTTGTCATGCAAGAAAAAGGGAAAACAAAATGGGAGATCGTGGGTGTAAGGGCAGATCAGAAATGTATGCAGCAAGACATTTAGTTATCCATTTTAGTTATCCCGAACGCATTCCAGTGGTGGAAGTGACTCTAGCCGCCGAACGGATATGATGTTCTCCAAAACTTCAACGCCGGAAGTGAGTTGTTCTCTGTTGATATCGTCAGAACTGAAAGCGCATTCGGCTGCGAAACCCGTAAGGTTGAGCATGTTCGATTTTGAAGCTGGTTTCTTTAATGTGCGCGGCTATCGCCTACCAGTAATTTAGGATCGCTCCATATCGTCTGCGTCTGCACCGCCTCGTCTAATTTCGATGCTGAGAACTGGTGACGCATGGTCGCCATTGGGATTCGTTGCAGACACCCCGGGAATCGAATACTTTCAATCTCTTTATGTCTTCGATACGCTTATATCAGTAAAGCGCAACCGTTTCGCAGCTGGCAAACGCGTGATTGGTCAGAAATCTTGAGTCTGTGAGTCCCTTCGTGAACTCGCACTGTAGAGGCTGTTTCCAGGATTCATATAAGCAGGAAAACCAACGAAGATATTTCGATTTGAATTTAATTTTAAAAACGGAATTCGGGTGGACGAAGATGTTTCCTAAAAACGAAACGATCTATGGTTACTGAAACCCCGGCTTATTCGACGAACAAAACACATTTCGTACTTGTAACTAATTTCTGGGGATAACAGGCGTGATTTATCTTTCTGAGAACACGTAGATGTCATAGAAGCGATCCAGCATGGCGTTATCAATACAGGCGGTAATCTATTTTATATCAAACTAATATTATGCACTCATCTTATTGGATTTTAGGGTTTATTAGTGTCCAGAGATTGGGTATTTTCTTAGACTTTTATTTTTTACTAAATAATGTTTCGAATTATTTTGTTTTAAATTTAGGAAACTCCCCATCTCGCACCGATTCCTTCGCTCTCAGATTTGTCAGGTTCGCCGGATGTACCGCTCGTGGACTATCGAGTGAGACATTTAAAAGAGACAAATCAATCACCTCTCCATGTTGTGCTTCTCTTTCAATAAACACTGCAACAGTCGAATTGATTTGGAAGTATAGCAATAGCGGCATATCTATTGGCAATCAAATATTTTGGGGGATTAGCGCAAGAAACCGTATTCTACCGAACTACATGACTTTTTCCTTATTTACACGTCTCTTACTTTTAGATGCTATTTGGAACGACTGTCATTGGACACAAACTTTCGTCTCTGTCGCCGATTCTTAAGGGCCCTGGGGTGAGATTTCTTGAATTCTCCATACCTTGCATCCAATTTTTCATGCCATGTTTTATTGACACCTCGTGAAAAAGTTAGCGAAATGTCTATATCAATGGTAGGGGACGTTCGTGTTTGCAATTGGCTCATGTCGAAGCGGCTGCTTGATTACCGCTGCAAATTCCAGGCAATTGGATGTCCTGTCGAAAAGACGATGTTTTCTTGGTTCTGTTTTCCAAACCGATGCATGCCGCTTGTGCGATACCAATTCATGCTTTCATATTGCCCCCAGCGTTCCCAATTGAACCGGTATGCTTCATGGGTACACAATGAACCAAAATTCGTCATTATCAACCAAAAAACACAAACCGTTTACTTCGATAATTGAAGGCGTCTATTCGGCACAAAATTTAAAGCTTTATTATTTGCAAAAAATGTTACGATCAAAGATATAAGACATTATATTTGATGGGTATTGTATAAACTCTTCAAATGTCCTCAGATAAAGGTTTCCGAGGACTGTTTCAAGACTACTCTTGGTTTGGGTTTTCGATTAAATTGGCGTAAAATCGCCCAAGGAATTCGTAAAGTCGAACAGATCTGTGATAGGGGTTAAGTGAAACATGAATATCCATTCCTGCATAGTAAAGTGTGATGCTCTTCTTAAGGGAAGACTGTGACCTGAAGAATGTTAGACGTTCGCTGGGCTTAAGGCGTTTCTTGGGGTTTAGACATTGGTATTAGGTTTGGCATTGACTGGGGCGTAGGACGTTGGCTGAGGGGTAAGACGTTGCCTAGGGGGTAAGAAGTTGGCTGAAGAGTAGGAAGTTTGCTGAGGAGTAGGACGTTTGCTGAGGAGTTGGACGTTGGCTGAGGAGTAGGACGTTGGCTGAAGGGCAGGAGTTTCGCTGGTGGTTTGACGTAAACTTGGGCCTTTTTTTAGGCGACCAAACTTGTGCTTTTAATTAGGAGATGAAATTAATGTTGGAATTGTATATGACAATGGATATATGTTGATGAATATGCATGAATTCGGATTCTTTGGGTAAACATGCAGCTGGCCAATGTGTTTGAAGAAGACAGGGTTTTGCTCGAGTCTTGTCGACTGAAGATGAGGGAAGATGTGGCCGCGGAGAGAAAGTAAGTTGCCTCACTCTTGATTTACAATATATCCGTTAATGCTATCACTGAAGATAATTAGTTCGTAGAGAGATAGCGGCCTCTGATTGGCGAATGACGAATCGCGTTGAAGGTTCAAATCCGCGGGGGTGTTACAAATGTTTCGATAAATATCTGTGATCTGGGCGATAATCGTGCATAAAATAAAGTTTTTTGAGTTATAAGAATATTGTCTACAAATGTGTGTTTAATTTAACGACGGAGTTGTCTTTCTGATACCTTGCTTCGTCCAATGCAGCATTAATGCGTTGGTCAGAGACTGCATATTTGGTCGGAAATTTCTGCACTTTTCAAATTACCTGTTTAAAAAACCTTTAGACCGTCGTTGACTGGGCGATTCGCAAAATTCGTGACATAAATGTTTAGATTATCTTGTAGGTTACTCCATCCTCTACGCCAACCTACATTCCAAATTTCGCGGTATGTTTAGACATTCTTGGCATGCTATCACGCATTGATTTAAAGGGGAAATATCTGTCATTTGTTTGACTCCAAAAATGTTTCTTTTTGGATTTTTACTCAAAAAATAAAGTTCAAATATAATCAATTGCGATTTTTTTCATTGTTATTGCAATGATGATTCCCGTGACGACGTCTAAATTTTGTTAATAAATACTCTGGCTGCACAAATTTATTTTATTTCGGTCACAATATAAATCTACACCTTAAAGTTTGCGATTTCACTAGACACTGCCTAGTAATAATGAATCGTCTGTATACAGAATAAAAATTAATATTTCCTTAAATTAATAACGTGGTTTCTATAAGTGAAGTTTTTTGTTAGATAATTATTATTTGTGTTATTCATGCCGTCAGATTTGGTCCTGGTGACCTCAATAAAGCGATTGCCATTCGTTTTAACTATTGCTGATCGGTATTTTCGAGATCAATCTTTCAGATGATCAAAAAATACAAAATAAAATTGTTAAATTATTCACACCATCATTAGCCAAAGCCCAAATAAGATTGCCTGATCAATCGACCGAGGCGAGTGCTGATTTGATTAATTGGAATTCATGCGACAACAATTCCACCGACCTAACATTTCACCCCTTTTCTGTAACTAGGGCCACAAGCTTAAGCAACATCTAACGCCGTTCAATTTGGTCGAATATTCCGGAGCCAATCCACTGGTCAGTCGATTGCAGTCTCGATTAATAACCCCCCCCCCACAACACTACACCTCAACCTTTTTTAATCCACTGAAACTAGATGCCTATGAGCAGCCGAACAAAAATTCTGGAGGAGAAAAGTTCCTTGACTCGGGTAAGAGATTCAGAATGCAGTAAAATTATTCTAATACTTCTTCTTCGCTGGCGCGGTTATCTACTGTGAGAGGTTGAATGGGATGCTGCACGAAACTACGGTAAAGGGATGAATGGGATGCTGCATAGAACCCCTGTGGGAAGTTCAATGGGATTCTGCATTGAACTCCGGTGAGAGAATGAATGGGATGCCGCATGAAACTCCGGTGGGAGGATGAATAGGATGCCGCATGGAACTCCGGTGATAGGATGAATGGGAATCTGCATTGAACTCCTGTAAGAGGATGAATGGGATTCTGCATGGAACTCTGGTGATAGGATGAATGGGAATCTGCATTGAACTCCGGTGAGTGGTTCAATGGGATTCTGTATGGAACTCCGGCGAGAGGATGAATGGAAAACTGCATGGAACTCCGGTAAGAGGATGAATCGGATGCTGCATGGAACTCTTGTGAGAGGTTCAATGGGATTCTGCATGGAACTCTGGTGAGAGGATATATGGGATGCTGCATGGAACTCCCTTGAGAGGATAATTTGGATGCTGCATGGTACTCCGGTTGGAGGATGAATGGGATGCTGCATGGAACTCCGGTTAGAGGATGAATGGGATGCTGCATGGAACTCTTGTTAGAGGATGAATGGGATGCTGCATGGAACTCCGGTAGAGAGGATAATTTGGATGCTGCATTGAACTCCGTAGAGAGGATAATTTGGATGCTGCATTGAACTCCGTAGAGAGGATAATTTGGATGCTGCATTGAACTCCGTAGAGAGGATAATTTGGATGCTGCATTGAACTCCGTAGAGAATATAATTTGGATGCTGCATTGAACTCCGGTAAGAGGTTGAATTGGATGCTGCATTGAACTCCGGTGAGAGGATGAATCGGATGCTGCATGGAACTCCGGTTGGAGGATGAATGGGATGCTGCATGGAACTCCGGTTGGAGGATGAATGGGATGCTGCATGGAACTCCGGTTGGAGGATGAATGGGATGCTGCATGGAACTCCGGTTGGAGGATGAATGGGATGCTGCATGGAACTCCGGTGAGAGGATGAATGGGATGCTGCATGGAACTCCGGTTGGAGGATGAATGGGATGCTGCATGGAACTCCGGTGAGAGGATGAATGGGATGCTGCATGGAACTCCGGTGAGAGGATGAATCGGATGCTGCATGGAACTCCGGTTAGAGGATGAATGGGATGCTGCATGGAACTCCGGTGAGAGGATGAATCGGATGCTGCATGGAACTCCGGTTGAGAGGATGAATTTGGATGCTGCATGGAACTCCGGTTGGAGGATGAATGGGATGCTGCATGGAACTCCGGTTGGAGGATGAATGGGATGCTGCATGGAACTCCGGTTGGAGGATGAATGGGATGCTGCATGGAACTCCGGTGAGAGGATGAATCGGATGCTGCATGGAACTCCGGTTGGAGGATGAATGGGATGCTGCATGGAACTCCGGTGAGAGAATGAATGGGATGCTGCATGGAACTCCGGTAAGAGGTTGAATTGGATGCTGCATGGAACTCCGGTTAGAGGATGAATGGGATGCTGCATGGAACTCCGGTGAGAGGATGAATGGGATGCTGCATGGAACTCCGGTGAGAGGATGAATGGGATGCTGCATGGAACTCCGGTGAGAGGATGAATCGGATGCTGCATGGAACTCCGGTGAGAGGATGAATGGGATGCTGCATGGAACTCCGGTTAGAGGTTGAATTGGATGCTGCATGGAACTCTGGTGAGAGGTTGAATTGGATGCTGCATTGAACTCCGGTGAGAGGATGAATCGGATGCTGCATGGAACTCCGGTTAGAGGATGAATGGGATGCTGCATGGAACTCCGGTGAGAGGATGAATCGGATGCTGCATGGAACTCCGGTTAGAGGATGAATGGGATGCTGCATGGAACTCCGGTTAGAGGATGAATGGGATGCTGCATGGAACTCCGGTTAGAGGATGAATGGGATTCAGCATGGAACTCTGGTGAGAGGATGAAGTGGATGCTGCATGGAACTCCGGTTAGAGGATGAATGGGATGCTGCATGGAACTCCGGTTAGAGGATGAATGGGATTCAGCATGGAACTCTGGTGAGAGGATGAATTGGATGCTGCATGGAACTCCGGTTAGAGGATGAATGGGATTCTGCATGGAACTCTGGTGATAAGATGAATGGGATTCTGCATCGAACTCCTGTGAGAGGATGAATGGGATTCTGCATGGAACTCTAGTGAGAGGATGAATGGGATTCTGAATGGAACTCCTGTGAGAGGATGAATGGGATTCTGCATGGAACTCTGGTGAGAGGATGAATCGGATGCTGCATGGAACTCCGGTGAGAGGATGAATGGGATGCTGCATGGAACTCCGGTGAGAGGATGAATCGGATGCTGCATGGAACTCTGGTGAGAGGATGAATCGGATGCTGCATCGAACTCCGGTGAGAGGATGAATGGGATTCTGCAAGGAACTCTGGTGATAGGATGAATGGGATTCTGCATTGAACTCCGGTGAGAGGATGAATCGGATGCTGCATGGAACTATGGTGAGAGGATGAATCGGATGCTGCATCGAACTCCGGTTAGAGGATGAATGGGATTCTGCAAGGAACTCTGGTGATAGGATGAATGGGATTCTGCATCGAACTCCGGTGAGAGGATGAATCGGATGCTGCATGGAACTCCGGTGAGAGGATGAATCGGATGCTGCATGGAACTCCGGTGAGAGGATGAATCGGATGCTGCATGGAACTCTTGTTAGAGGATGAATGGGATGCTGCATGGAACTCCGGTTAGAGGATGAATGGGATTCAGCATGGAACTCCGGTTAGAGGATGAATGGGATGCTGCATGGAACTCCGGTTAGAGTATGAATGGGATGCTGCATGGAACTCCGGTTAGAGGATGAATGGGATGCTGCATGGAACTCCGGTTAGAGGATGAATGGGATTCAGCATGGAACTCTGGTTTGAGGATGAATTGGATGCTGCATGGAACTCCGGTTAGAGGATGAATGGGATGCTGCATGGAACTCCGGTTAGAGGATGAATGGGATTCAGCATGGAACTCTGGTGAGAGGATGAATTGGATGCTGCATGGAACTCCGGTGAGAGGATGAATCGGATGCTGCATGGAACTCCGGTTAGAGGAAGAATGGGATGCTGCATGGAACTCCGGTTAGAGGATGAATCGGATGCTGCATCGAACTCCGGTGAGAGGATGAATGGGATTCTGCAAGGAACTCTGGTGATAGGATGAATGGGATTCTGCATGGAAGTCCGGTGCGAGGATTAATCGGATGCTGCACGGAACTCGCGAACAGTGTCCGGCAATGCACGGCGATTGGACGCGGCCAATTCTGTCTCTAGCTGGACACTCTGTAGATGGACTGCAAGTTCATGGATCCCATGTCGGATTTGGTCGATTTGACATGCCGTGGTTTTTTGCTGTCTGACAGCGCCGATCCTTGCAAGTTTACGGCGAGAGAGATCGCCTTTGAAATTTCCGTATCTGGCCGATGAAGAACGTGACCGTGCCACGTCAGCCGTCGGCTTCACGGCTTTTCTGGGTTTGCATATCGTTTGCATCTTATATCGTCATACAAACAAAATATAAGTAGACATATGCTGTTACTATCGTTTGAGAACCTAATTAAGGAACTATTTTTAGGTGGCGAATCAACTTGATTGTTTGACCTGAACACAGTATATATTATGACTGTTTCAGATGAACTTTATAAAAGAGTTGGAGAAATTGGGTCGAATGCGATTCTTGAATCTGACTTCGAGGCCGATGAAAGAATCCAATAAGGTCTCGAGATTTCCTGATGTCGCCATTGCAGTAAGTTTTGTTTCTGGCGAATAATTTTCACGCAAGCCCTGCTTAAAATATAAAAAAATATGTATTAGTGCTTGAAGACATGCATATTTACCTCTACATTTGTAGACGGATGTGCATTTCGTGTAGATTTCGAGTAGACTTAAAGATTATATGATGAAATCATTTTAGTCATTTGTCTTGCGTTGTAAAACGAAACGAAAATTAAGAAAAATTACATAGGCATCCATCTACGGTTTGTCCTTCTCCTACGAACGCCTGATTGGATGAGCAGATGACGAATGCCCTGGACCAATGACCATTAAAGTGACGCACTATGTGGGCACGGTATATAATGACGGAAAATGCAAGGGTTTGAATACAAGACGATATCTATAAAAAAAATGAGACGGATTAACTGTCGGACTGGTCCGTGTGTTTGAAGAAGGGAGAATTTTGCTGTAGAATTGCATGCTGTATCTTTGAGGAATTGAAGGAGTTTTCCGACTTCAATTTGTTGTTACCTCTAGATTAAAAAGAGAATTATTGATACCCTTATATAGAAGATAAACGTTTCGTTTAAAGAGATGACAGCAATCCACGAATGTCGCTGTTGGATATTGTGAAATTGTGTTAATAACTACGCCGTGTTATGCCACAAATGGTCCTTATATTTGTTAATTTTTGTTATTATTTTATCAGTTTTCGAAAACCTTGGAATCCCTCACCCCAGCATCGGCAACCGAGAGGCGAAAACAATACGACCACTTTTCGAAATCAATCGGAAGAACATTCGACTCAACCAAAATGTACGCTGTTTACAAGACCCTCCCAGAAGATAACCCGGCTTCATAAGGGTTTGCCAAGGGTTTTTTATATGACGTTCCCAGTTGAGTCGAACCAACGTCCCTCAATAAAAGAGCGAGAATTCTACCCTTTACATCACCGAAACACCTCCATTTATCGATCGTCTATCGATTGCCCAAATGACCGCGTCTCCCATGCTGCACTCCGTCCCAAACTAGCAAGACGCGCTGTCTAGACACGGAGGGGGCGCTTGGAACCCACCACCCCTCCCCCTACACCCGACCTAGACGAATTCCCCCCCCCTTACCCCGTCACTTATGCGTCGCTTTGTGTTTCAGGCGACGGCGCTTAGGATTGCCGAGAAAGCGAGTGCCAAAGAAAACGCAATCCTCCGACTCTGTCTCCAACGGCCTGGCGGACATTCTGCTTGGTATTCAGCGGGAGCGGAACAAGGAAAGATGGGGAGGAGTCTCCGAATCAAAAAGCCGACTTAGCGGAGGCTTCCTCCAGACTCCGCGCCTGCACCCGAGTGAGGCAACCCCCAGTGCCATATCAGAGACACGAGATGAACAGACTAGAGTTCGGGGATCCACGTGGCAACGAGAGTCTCTTTCGGAGTCACTCTCGACCTCTTCCAAGCTTCCACCACTCGTCGGCATTCCTGGAATGGCAATGGCTTTAATAAGACAAGAAACCATTCGAATCCCCAAGGTCATTCAACTGCCTCCTATTGGAGAACGTCGACTGGTGGAGCAGCTACACGGGCGTAAACTTCTGAGTCCGATTTCAGGTCACACGCAACTGCCGGTATTGACCCGAGAAATGCACCGCAGACGGAATGCCCTTCTGGGGGTCATGCAAAGTTCCGACACCTTCACAGTCGCCTCGATTGACATGACATACGACGTCCTTGACTTCATCGAACCGCTGGAGAAGGCACGTGCGCACGCGAGTATCGTATTGGAGCAACAGAATTTGATCGCTGATATGACCCGCAGAGGCACACACACAAGCACAAAAGAATCGATTTCTGGGATTCTGGAGGCTGAGGACTGTAGTGTCTGCGTATCCGGACACCGGGGTGCCTTATCGAGTAGATTCCGTCGTTGGTTCAAGTCCTTGAAGAGGAGAGACACGCACAAATCAGGCAAGGGACGCTGGAATGATGTGGTTACCTCCTTATCCGAGGTTGATCTGCCATCAACAAACGGGATGAAGTCGTCGATGGGGAATACCACCACAACTACCACACCAATAGACGCCAGCGATATTTCCGAATCGCCCTTCGTCTTGGATATGCCCGCAACGACGAAGATGAGCATTAAAAGTAAACAGATCACCGAGGAGATGCGGTTGAATTTGATCCTACGAGAGATGAGGAAGCAGCTACAGATGTCTGATCTGGTGGAGGTCATGAATGACCTGCACACGGGAAAGCCCAGCAAAAAAACTCGACAGCTAGTTGTCCAGGGTTATGATATGCTGAGAGACCGGAAATAGTAAGTGAGATGGCATTGTTGAATATCTTTCGCATAAGTAAACTCCAGTTGTCACTTTGTTAACGTACCTTTTAAATGGAAACGCGTTTTGTCTGAGAAGATGATTTTTACTCACGGCAATCCAATTGGTCTCACCAAAATAATCCAGATTTGAAAGAGTGCACGCGATGGAGATTTTTAACAGATCATTTATCAATTATTACTTGTAGAGCCTTCATTCACAATGGATGTTTAATTTGAATTTGAAAAAGTAACTCGAATGCCGTGTTATATGTGTCTGTTTTCATTTGATATAAACTGCTGCGTAAATTGTTTGGCTTCGATGGTTTGGGCAAGAATTCTGTACTCCAATCAAACGGTTTTCGTTGGATTTTCCGTTTTATTCTTATCACTAATAACCAATAAAAGAACTGGGAAAGAGGTTGGCTGGATCTGCCTCGACTGAATAACGGTAGGTGCAATCGGATTGGACAAACCTGTATGGACACGAAAGAGCCTAGCGTCATGCTTGGATGCTTCTATATGCTTCAGGGCTCAGAAACGTTTGAATTTTTCAACCGCTCACCGATGGCTGTGTCTTTGAACTCCCTAACCAATATCATTTGTTCTCAGTACCACGGAGTTGGACGAGATTCCCTCCAAGGGACGCCTGGTCAATCGGCCCTCCTGCGTTCCTTCGCGCGAATGGAATCGCCTGGCGCAATTCAAGAAGGCCCATGCGATGCCCTTCGCCACCAACGACAGCGACTACCCGGCCTACCCCACCGCCGTGGCTACTCACTGCGAACACGAAAAGGTCTCACGGGCCCACTTGCTCGACTACGGAATTGAGTTCAAGGGACTGAACCAGAGAGCGAACATCATTGGGCGTGTATGCACCTACATTCAGGAAAGGGGTAAAGACCAGTTAGATATTCGGACGACCTTTTTCCGGTTTAAATGCTACGCCTCTAGGACAACCGAGGCTTCTCGGTTGCGTGAAATGCTGTAACTGAGTCTGGCAAGAGGTCTTCTAGAACAAACCTTATCAGTCTTTTTTCGCAGAGAAAAGATGTTGATGGATTTCGATCGGAAATTTCGGCCGCTTTCGTTAAATGCTGCTGTCTCCTTCTCGTCAAACGCTCGATAGATGCTTACATTACAATAATAATAATCGTATTCGCTTTACTAAGGAAATTAAATCGTAGATGTATTTGTTTTTGTTCCAAACGCGTAATAGCAGCCATTGAAAGACGACCCAATCACATAAGCGCTCCTACCTCGCCTTTAAAAAAATTAATCCCTCAAAAACTATAAATCCAAATTTTCGCTGCCATCGCCGATTAAACATAGCTAGTTAAAAGTTGGGTACAGGTAACGGCTTCCGCGGTACCACGCCACCAGTGGTCGTTTCACCTGGGGTCGAACCCAGGTCTCTTGCCAAAAGAGCGGGGATGTTGCCCCAAGGTCCTTATCGGAGATCTCCAAAAGTACACGATCGATTGCCTTGAAATTTTGCGCAACCTAGCTCACGCCTATGAGCTTGCTGTCGTCTACACAGAATTCGACTGCGATGGAGGCATTGACACTTTGATCGTTTTGATGATCGCTTTTCGTTGCCTAATTATCGCCAATTTGTCCAATAATAGCCTACGCCCGCATAAAGGAGTCGCTGGAAAACTGGTGGGTTGTTTGCCGTTTTCGTTCTGTTGTGGTTCGAGACCATTTCGAGGCCAATTGGTTATTATGCTTGACATTCCACATTTTTTAGCATCAAAGGTTTTAAGGCCCAAAGCAGACAGTCACAGGAATCTGCGAATTAGAAAGAAACGGAATTTAACCACAGAAACTTTACGTAATATCACTGTGAACACTGAAATAAATGTCTGCAGATGTTTTGAGCAAATTGTGTTTTCTTCCGAACGAGTTATAAAGAGCGCATGCAGAATTCCGGGTCACGTGATTTCCGGGTATCGAAAGTTGGGGTTGCTTAGGTTTCGCCAAATAAAGAGAAATTGGGTGTCCCTGTTTCAGTGAGACTTAAATTCAGCAAATACCGAGTTTCGCTATCCGACGATTTTCGTATAAATAATGACGGCAGATTTCGGGAAATACTGACAAACTCGCCTAACAGCCTT
Organism: Proteocephalus fallax; assembly: GCA_028672205.1. Lineage (NCBI taxonomy): Eukaryota > Metazoa > Platyhelminthes > Cestoda > Proteocephalidea > Proteocephalidae > Proteocephalus > Proteocephalus fallax. The sequence continues at coordinate 79,365 of JAPUBX010000852.1, forward strand.
TTCTCGTGCATAAACACAATTGAGCCGATTAATTCGTCCAGCTGTGACACCACCGAACAGAGTTGTGAATTATTTTTTTAAAATGAATAAAATTCGAATTAACGCCGCGAAAAACAAATCTCGGCGGGTTAGTGCTATAAATAGTTTACGAAAAGATATTCTAAATGGGAATAAACGCTTAGTGGAATCATGCTTGCTCTTTTATGCATTTCGTATGAGAGTAATCGATGCCAGAAGCACGTGAAAGAGCCAAAACTATTAGTCTCGCTACATGGAACCCCGGGGGACAATTTCCTTCCATATTATTGTTGCATCCCTTTAGTTAATATGGCTTGCACGAAAGAGACCACAGCCTTCTTAAGTGTTGGTTTTTGAATGTTCTCATTTTCTCTATGAACTGATAGCAGAAGGAACAGCCTGGGCCTCCTCGGTGGGAGAATCGAAAGATATTAGGGTTTCAGTTAAAGTTAGATCCCATAAACATATTTTTATCCATGGAGACACAGATATAATAAAAAGATTTTAAAGCTTTCATCTGTCGTTGAAATAATTACGTGATTGGCGATCTTGATTACGCATGCCCGCCACCCAAATAATGAAAACGATCTAGTTATTTGGCAAGATCCCTGTTGATTATTTTCTGACTGCTAATAAGAAGCCGAAGACATTCCGTGATTTAGTCTATTGTTCTGTAAGGCCTTTGAAGTCGACACCGTTTCGGCGGAAAAACTGTGTCTCCACATATTGGATATGAACGTGAGACCTGTCCAGTGGATCGCAGTGTCTGTGAAGGTAGTGTCCGTAGTCGGAGGAATTCCGAGAGGGAACCGGCTTAGCCTCCTCCTAGATTCAGAAGACATTTTTACATTTTTACATTTTTTCACTCTTGTGAATTAAACGCATTTTTAACTCGCTATAATCAACCGAGTAAACCAGGATGTAAATATGGTTAGTGAATGGCCAATAATATTTCTGCTGAACCATGCATGTGTCGTGCTTAATTTCTAACTTAGAAAATTCATTGAACCTCGGTATTTCATCTGTGTATTCCAGGAAGGGTGGCAGGCAAGATAACTAGGTGCGTTGTCTAAATAATCTTGTTTTTACGACAAAATACGCTTGAAATACCAGTTTCAATGCCTTCTTGGTAATGACAGTGATATTTATATTCTTCCATTTAAAAAGGTTCTTGGCTATATTACCTCTCGAAATATTTGTAGTCCCACCATTTTGTTATGGCGTCTATCGTCGCGAGTCTGTTTGGTGTTGAAATTGACTTCCTTCGAAAAGACTGAATCGTACACAAACGATTTCCCACGAGGCTATAACCCGAAAAATATTTCTTTTAAATATCATTTAAAATGGGTAAATGCCGGATTTGGGAGAAACTATTTACACTTAACTACATAAACATATACAAGCTTAAATAATTTCAATTAATGCAATAGATTCACACTTTATTATAAAGATTATGTTATCTGTTTTCTAAATTAGTGTGGGGTTTTCTCTTTTAGTGTCCAATTAGTTAACCTTTTTAGGAGCATTGAAAATTGTTCGTTCTCTGGGTACATTTTGGTAAGGTTCAACGTGTCCGAATTCCGATAATGAAGGTAAAAAATTGTGCAACGTAAACGTATCAGTGTCTGTTTTGACTTTCAGAAGCGTCTTCCTTTTATTTGAGGACATTTTTAAACATGCGTACACCGCTGTCGTTCAACTTGTTGTGTGCATTTATGTAGTTAAACAAATATATAACAGAGAACGAAATAAATTAGTAAATCCTAGTTTTTTTCGTTGTGATTGTTAACCATGCTTTACATATTACTCTTGTTATACGATTATCGTTGGCGCGTGTCAGAGGAATGAGGTAAACGAGCCGGAGTATTCTCGGCCGTGGGGAGAACGTCTTATCCATTCTTACGTACCGTTCGATGCATATTTCGTTTGTAAAGTCTCGCTTTCTTAATGTTTTATTCGGTTTTTCGCCTTGGACTTGTCCGATTGTTTAACCTCGAAAGAACGAACAAACAAGCACAGTCTATGATATAACAAGGGGTATATTATCCAGAAATATGGGTTGCGGAACTGGCAGCCTATATTTCACAAGAGGTTGTCTTAAAGCACATGTCTTCACGACGAACAAGACAAATAAACTGGGCGAATAACCTTTACCTATAAAAGAAGATTGGTAAAAGTGAACTTACGAAATTGAATAGAATACTGAAAGCGATAGATGAAGATAAATGAATACAATGGGAGTATAATTCGAAAAGGGGACGGGTCCTTACTGCAGCTTTCAACCCTACAGATCCATAGTTTGGATGAAGGGATGATTTTGCTGTGGAATCTCGTCGGTTTGTGTGAGATTGGGATGGGCTGCGCAGCTGCGGCTGCTACGTTTTTTGGAGAGCAAAGGCACCCTGTGTGAATGGAGGAAAGCGAGTTACCTGACTCTTAATGGACCATCGTATGGCATTCCGTACCATCGAAAGATAGCAAGTGAAGATTGTCGCTCTTTATTGGTCAATGTCGTGCCTATTACGTTCGGTAAACGAATAAAGCGCTTTTCGTTATCAACGCATTTTTAAAAACACAACAACCATACTGAAATTTTAAGCCGATGATTTTATAGTAACCGTTTACTGCTTCTAAGCCTGGCTTAAAGGAAATGCCACCGTGCCATTATAAATAAATAAGTACGTTCACTCCTTCGAGTTCATATTTTTGATTGCCCCTTAGATCGTCCCTATTTAAATGTATCTAAAAGTAAATCTCTTTAACCAATGTGCCGGAAATACCGTTCAATACTTACAAGACCGACGGCATATCGCAATTCGGTCATTCCTTATTATAATACACCCATCCTGGTAATCCTGGTACATTGCTGGATTTCAACCTACTTCTTGAATCACATATACCCGTCGGGTCTTGATAAGCCCAATCAATGTATTAGATAAACCAAAATCCCTCAATGGACAGAACCCACACTATCTCTTATCCGCTCCATAAAAGATTGTCAAGTAATGGAGAAATTTCGATAACTTTGTTTATCGCGCTTTATTTCCTCAGGAAGGACAACCTGTCAAGAAGTAATCCCAATTTTCGATGATGGAATTTCTGTAAATCATTTAGTTTAATTGTTTATAATATACAATATATGCGAACGTGTCTGGCCCGGAAGTTGGGCACGATTCTACGGGTGATTTGAAGGCGCACGCCCCTAAAACTAAAAAAACTATACTATTCTGGGAACTCTAGAAATCTGCACAATAGCAAAATAAACACATTGAATCGCCACAAGACGCTTTTAAATTTCGAAAAAGCATGAATCAAGTTCCGGTTGATATGTTCCAGAAAGTGTCCAAGGCAGCTGCGTCGGTCTATGCATTGTTATTTAATTACAAAAGACCAGCGTTAAATCTGCCACAGATACTCATGAAGACCGTCCCAGTTGTCGTCACTTGACCAAGCATCGACCATCACTGCCACGTGACACCACTGAAATGTGACCTTGAAATCCTTTAATACAGCAACCACGGCGCCCCTTCCGCTCTGCAGAAGCCACAGAAATGGTGGACTCAGGCGAGGAAATTGAAGTCCCGGTATCCACAAATAACAATGCCCAACAAGAGGAAACTACCGGCGAAGCGGTGGATGTGACTTCTAGGGGAATTCTGAATGCCGATAAGCCGCTGCAGCAGCAACACGAAGGTCTGCACGAAGACCTCGGGCTTGTACTTCAGTCAATAAGAGAGGTTGTATCGTGTTGCGCCTGTTTCAATTCCGATTTCAGCATGAAGGAGTGTGCCAACGGCCACCTGCTCTGCCATACATGTTTCCTGACCTTGAGACAAGATGAGCATCCCCAATGCCCCACCTGCAGAGCCACTCTCTATCCCGATGCAAAGAAAGCTTTGGTTGCACAAAAGGTCCTGTCTGAGCTGCCAGATCCGTGTCCAGCGTGTGGACTGACTATGCTGTTTAAGGACTTGGCAGGGCATAAGTTTAATGACTGTCCGAAGCGTCGGGTGGCGTGTGGACTCGCGCCGCTTGGTTGTGCCTGGTGTGGAAGCGCAGACGAATATCAGGATCACTACGCGGAGTGTGAATTGAAACGCAGTTTAAGTGAACGCCCCCTTGAGGAGAATCTTGATAACGTTCTCGCGCGCTTCAGAAGGCGAGAGCAGGCGATTCGGGAAACATTTGCCTGCTTCTCTTCCGTATTTCGCCATCTAGAAGGCTTTGAAGTGACCTCGGTATCAGTTCCACTGTCAATGACCCGCGAAGCTCCCGGCAAGCTGGTGTTCAAGAGCGACCAGTTTCACGGCAGTCAATCACGATGGACCCTTGAACTCGTCGTAGCGTTCGAAGAGAACACGCCCGAAGAATCACCAATTCTTGGAGATGACGTCAGCTCGACGGAAGAAATTCCCGCCGATGATGTCACCATAGCTGAACAGATGAACAGCTCCCATTCGCCAAGTGATCCCTCGCCGCCAATCGCAGATATCGGTGACAGAATTTCTTTACTCCCAATACGACAAAGAAGGGGTTTCCGATTCAGCGCCGTTAGTCGCACCAGGCCATATCCCGAATGGACTCGGACCAGGAATTCAAACGGCAACTCAAATAGCAACAACATCACCATAACTACCGGTCAATCCATCGACAGAATCACGGCATCTGAAACCGTCAGCTCCCCGAACCAGGCACAACAGTTTGGCACAATGACCTTCTCGGTGACGAAGGACAATAGTCCAGGAATCGGACGGAAGAGCTACTCCTTCATTCCACTGCAAATCGAGTCGCCGGACAGGGGGGCGCAAGTTAGTCTGCGACCGCGGGTATCTTCACATCGATTTATTTCAAGGGGGGAGAGAACTGGGGTCTTCAGCCTGTGTCCAATGAGGTGGCGATACCTGACTCACTTGTCGGAGCTGAAGCTCTGCCGACTGCTCAATTTGGATATGGCGATTGCGCGACGTCTAGTAGACGACCAGGTTGACCCAATTTAGTTGTGGTGGAGACAATCTCTCTCTTAAATTTGTGCTGTCTATTCTAAGTTCATTCTATTTGGAAATGAGCATGCATTAAAATGCTGTGAGTAGAATGCTACTTGATCGAATTTGTTGCCTGGTGGAAATAAAAAAAGAAATCAACCAATCACCGGGTGCCTTTTTGGTGTAGTAGTGAGTGCTTTAGTCCTATTCCCCACCCCCTCGGGAATACCACACTTTATCTGCTGGATAATGAATGTCAGATTCACCCAGAAAGCCCCAGCAGCACAACTTATAGTAAACGCAGACGTCTACCTGGTCACTCACATTTCAAGGAACCAATCAGCGAAGCGAGCCGTTCACTCACGAAAAAAACCCGGCAAGCAGTACCACCCAATATGATGAGACCTCATAAACGCATGAATTGTTGATTTCTAAATATCATGGCTTTATTAATTGAGATTTAACAAAAATGTGGGGGTTGTCCAGATTATACGGAGCAAATATATCCCGCAGGTCCGTAGCAAATTGCGGGGTAAATGGCAGTGCCTAGCGTTGTTCCAAGTTGAGGGTCTCCTGTGGGATGAGCTTGAGATCGGCCACTGTCTTTGTCACATCGGTCATCGTGGTAAGCTGCCGAAAAGAAAACAGGCAACTTTACCCAACTACTCGTCTTCGCAGAAGTATCCGATAAATCAAACTCTCCTCGACTATGTAAAGACAGATCACGGAGGATATATAGGTTATGCACTTCTGGACTTCTGTATACCTTAACGAGGAAGCCGGCTCATCCTCAGCTTGAACATAGCCACAAAAACGACCCCTACGGTTGATTCGTGTAAAGATCAGTCTCCGCAAACGAATCAGAGACTTGTGCAGACACATATATCTGCGCGTGCGTCGAATGGACTCACATCTACACGCGGGTAGGTTGTCAGTAGTTTGAACTGCTCGACAGAGTAGCCGAGGGACTCCATGAAATTGGTGAGGTCGCGCAGACACTCGTTTCCACGGAAGCGCCGAGTCACCATTCCGTTGCGCACCTCCACCGGCTGCTCGACGTGATCGGCGGCGGCGGCGGCGGGTGGTGAGGGGCGGGTGGTGGTGGTGGTTGGTAGGCGGAAGCGGATGGTGGTGATGTCGGGGGTGCCGAGGGGGGGTTCGGCGGGGAGGGCGCGGGCACCGGCCTTCTGGCGGTCGAGGGCGTCTCGTCGGGCCGTCTCCTCTTGCGCGCGGTCATCGACCTCACGCTGACGAGCCTCGGCCTCTTCACGCTGCTTCGCCTCAATCTATGGAGAGATTGACTTGTGGTGGTTGGGTGAGGCAACTGACGCGTTAGCCAAAGTGCATTACTTCCGGTGCTCCTCGAATAAGGGTGGAAATTTAGCGATCGAAAAGTGCTAGGATGCCGTTTGATCCCCCAGAGTACAGATAATGTTCGAACAGCGACTTCACTCACGTCTCCAACTGTGAATCCCCGGCTGGATTCTCTGGAGACCACGATAAAATTCCCACAAAAGAACCCCAACAGTCTCCCCCAAGAAATTACAAGAGGTTTCCTTAAAAAAAGGACTGCAAAGACTAACTAAATGCAGCAGCCTTACCCGAGAAAAGATTGTCTGGATAAGCTCGAAGAAGGTGAAGATGGTCGCGGCTTCATTTGGTGCAGCCAGTTGGCATGAAAACCTTTGCCCAAACGAATCTCTATTGCTTTAAGACGTGCAATGACGGGTTTTTCGGTTCGATAAAAAACAGGCCTTGTGGTCTCCGCATAAAGACTCACTTTGCGCCGATCGATCAACAATGCCGCCTTGTAGTCGCTGTTCTGCTGACGACGAAGTCGTTCCCGCTCCATTCGTAGGCGATCCGCGGGCAACCTCAGCGGTGGGCGTGCGTTTGACATTCATGGCTCGATTAAAAGTGAACTCTGTCCATCTGTGGCTAAGCACAGTTCCGTGAAGGAGGACAAACTCTGAACTGAATTGTCTGCTTGTTTGGTTCATTCAGATAATGTCTGCCGAATCAACACGACAGAAGCGGTACTTAATAATAACAAGTATGCGTGGTACATGCGAACGCCCACGGAGCAAAGGCGAAAATGGACGACGACAAATACATAACATGACACAATCAACCCAGTGCTACTCATGACAAATGAGTAGACAGGCCGGTCTCTCACGACGTGTCTGTCCTGCTCCTCTCGCATCAACTCGCGCTCGCCAGAAGTGGTACTTAATAGTAAATAAGTCCTACTCATGACAAATGAGTAGACACGTCTGGATAACGAAGAAATGCACTTTTTATCTCTCACCTTGAGTCTGTCCTGCTCCAGGGATTCCTTGTAGGCCATGTCCTGTTCCTCCCGCATCAACTCGCGCTCGGCCCTCTGCATCGCGTTGGCGATCTCTGGCTGCAGACGCTCCTGATACATGAAGACCTTCTGCCAGAGTTCGCCGACGATGTCGTCCGCCTTCAGACCCTCCTGCAGCCGCGTCGGTGGTGGTGGTCGTTCGTTTTGGTGGTGCGGCCGTTGACGGCTGCGGACGTTCGCGGCCTCTCGGAGGCTTGGGAAGGCGGCTGGGGTCATGGTGACGTCGTCGTTGTCATCGTCGAGGTGCCCTTCCGAGAGGCCAGATGTGGACCATGAGATGGTGGAACGGGTGGCGGCGAAACCACGGCCGGTCAGGAAGGCCATCACCTCGTAGGAACCGTTCAGCTTACAGACCATAATCAGCAGCGGAAATTTGTCGTCCTAGAAAACCACAATTGGATACAATAGCCACGCTTTTTTGGGGATACGAGAAGCTCCTGTATGGTGGTGAGGAAGTGGGGGTTGTAGATGGAAGAAGGTAGAGGGGGCAGATAGTTTGAGTTTGTGTATTGATATGCCGTTGCACACACACACACACACACACACACACACAGAGAGAGAGACAAGTGCCGAACCTGCATACTGGAGATCTCGCTGGCGAGATATTCGAATCGCGGAGTGAGCCACTGCAATGCCTTGGCTTTGGCGGCCTCCTGTGTGACGTCCCAGGGCCAAATGCGGATGCCATTGCTCTCGAGAAACTGGCCCATCTCCCGTGAACAGAGGAACTGTTGGCAGAAGATGTGCGCGGCTATGCTGTGGTCGTTGTGAAGGTAGATGAACATTGGTTTGCGCTGTAAAACAGAAAGATGTGAAAGAATTATCCACGCTCTAGACAGTCAGAGCCTCCAACTGGGTGGACTCAAGAGCCGGCCGATCTCCGTGTTCAGTGTCAACAGCGACAGAGAGAGATCGGTCTCTGGACGGTGTAGAACGGCGAGACCGAATCACCGCAGCTGACGGCGTCGTAGAATGGCGGTGATGCATCGACGACTACTGGTTGTGTTGACAGGCGTCCTGGCATTCAAGTTGTCCCCCGATGTGTATTTTGCTGTTAGGGGGTTACGACGAGCGGGGTTTACGGGTTCTCAGCTAACTGGGTGGTACAATTATCTGACAATTTTCATGGGAATTCGGAAAATCCATGAAGTAGCCAATTGCTCGTGCCATAGCCGATGCCGTGGACAACTATGAGGCAACGCAAACGGAAGCCAAACAGCGCCGGCCTAGGCGGGACAGTGAAGCCGCTGGACGGTTACCTTGCTGGAGGAGGAGGTTGTGGTCGTGAAGAAGGAGAGGAGCTGGAGTTGGGTAGGGGGGTGGTGATGGAGGAGGAGGAGTGGGTAAGGAGGGAGGAGGGGTGGTTAAGGAAGGCGGTTGTGGTCGTGAAGAAGGAGAGGAGCTGGAGTTGGGTAGGGGGGTGGTGATGGAGGAGGAGTGGGTAAGGAGGTAGGTAGGGGTGGTTAAGGAAGGAGGTTGTGGTCGTGAAGAAGGAGAGGAGCTGGAGTTGGGTAGGGGGGGGTGGTGATGGAGGAGGAGTGGGTAAGGAGGTAGGTAGGGGTGGTTAAGGAAGGCGGTTGTGGTCGTGAAGAAGGAGAGGAGCTGGAGTTGGGTAGGGGGGTGGTGATGGAGGAGGAGTGGGTAAGGAGGGAGGTAGGGGTGGTTAAGGAAGGAGGTTGTGGTCGTGAAGAAGGAGAGGAGCTGGAGTTGGGTAGGCGGGGTGGTTATGGAGGAGGAGTGGGTAAGGAGGGAGGTAGGGGTGGTTAAGGAAGGAGGTTGTGGTCGTGAAGAAGGAGAGGAGCTGGAGTTGGGTAGGGGGGGGTGGTGATGGAGGAGGAGTGGGTAAGGAGGGAGGTAGGGGTGGTTAAGGAAGGCGGTTGTGGTCGTGAAGAAGGAGAGGAGCTGGAGTTGGGTAGGGGGGTGGTGATGGAGGAGGAGTGGGTAAGGAGGGAGGTAGGGGTGGTTAAGGAAGGAGGTTGTGGTCGTGAAGAAGGAGAGGAGCTGGAGTTGGGTAGGGGGGGTGGTGATGGAGGAGGAGTGGGTAAGGAGGGAGGTAGGGGTGGTTAAGGAAGGAGGTTGTGGTCGTGAAGAAGGAGAGGAGCTGGAGTTGGGTAGGGGGGTGGTGATGGAGGAGGAGTGGGTAAGGAGGGAGGTAGGGGTGGTTAAGGAAGGCGGTTGTGGTCGTGAAGAAGGAGAGGAGCTGGAGTTGGGTAGGGGGGTGGTGATGGAGGAGGAGTGGGTAAGGAGGGAGGTAGGGGTGGTTAAGGAATGAGGTTGTGGTCGTGTAGAAGGAGAGGTGTTGGAGTTGGGTAGGCGGGGTGGTTATGGAGGAGGAGTGGGTAAGGAGGGAGGTAGGGGTGGTTAAGGAAGGAGGTTGTGGTCGTGAAGAAGGAGAGGAGCTGGAGTTGGGTAGGGGGGTGGTGATGGAGGAGGAGTGGGTAAGGAGGGAGGTAGGGGTGGTTAAGGAAGGCGGTTGTGGTCGTGAAGAAGGAGAGGAGCTGGAGTTGGGTAGGGGGGTGGTGATGGAGGAAGAGTGGGTAAGGAGGGAGGTAGGGGTGGTTAAGGAATGAGGTTGTGGTCGTGTAGAAGGAGAGGTGTTGGAGTTGGGTAGGCGGGGTGGTTATGGAGGAGGAGTGGGTAAGGAGGGAGGTAGGGGTGGTTAAGGAAGGAGGTTGTGGTCGTGAAGAAGGAGAGGAGCTGGAGTTGGGTAGGGGGGTGGTGATGGAGGAGGAGTGGGTAAGGCGGGAGGTAGGGGTGGTTAAGGAAGGAGGTTGTGGTCGTGAAGAAGGAGAGGAGCTGGAGTTGGGTAGGGGGGTGGTGATGGAGGAGGAGTGGGTAAGGCGGGAGGTAGGGGTGGTTAAGGAAGGCGGTTGTGGTCGTGAAGAAGGAGAGGAGCTGGAGTTGGGTAGGGGGGTGGTGATGGAGGAGGAGTGGGTAAGGAGGGAGGGAGGGGTGGTTAAGGAAGGAGGTTGTGGTCGTGAAGAAGGAGAGGAGCTGGAGTTGGGTAGGGGGGTGGTGATGGAGGAGGAGTGGGTAAGGAGGGAGGTAGGGGTGGTTAAGGAAGGAGGTTGTGGTCGTGAAGAAGGAGAGGAGCTGGAGTTGGGTAGGGGGGTGGTGATGGAGGAGGAGTGGGTAAGGAGGGAGGGAGGGGTGGTTAAGGAAGGAGGTTGTGGTCGTGAAGAAGGAGAGGAGCTGGAGTTGGGTAGGGGGGTGGTGATGGAGGAGGAGTGGGTAAGGAGGGAGGGAGGGGTGGTTAAGGAAGGAGGTTGTGGTCGTGAAGAAGGAGAGGAGCTGGAGTTGGGTAGGGGGGTGGTGATGGAGGAGGAGTGGGTAAGGAGGGAGGTAGGGGTGGTTAAGGAAGGAGGTTGTGGTCGTGAAGAAGGAGAGGAGCTGGAGTTGGGTAGGGGGGTGGTGATGGAGGAGGAGTGGGTAAGGAGGTAGGTAGGGGTGGTTAAGGAAGGCGGTTGTGGTCGTGAAGAAGGAGAGGAGCTGGAGTTGGGTAGGGGGGTGGTGATGGAGGAGGAGTGGGTAAGGAGGGAGGTAGGGGTGGTTAAGGAAGGAGGTTGTGGTCGTGAAGAAGGAGAGGAGCTGGAGTTGGGTAGGGGGGGTGGTGATGGAGGAGGAGTGGGTAAGGAGGGAGGTAGGGGTGGTTAAGGAAGGAGGTTGTGGTCGTGAAGAAGGAGAGGAGCTGGAGTTGGGTAGGGGGGTGGTGATGGAGGAGGAGTGGGTAAGGAGGGAGGTAGGGGTGGTTAAGGAAGGCGGTTGTGGTCGTGAAGAAGGAGAGGAGCTGGAGTTGGGTAGGGGGGTGGTGATGGAGGAGGAGTGGGTAAGGAGGGAGGTAGGGGTGGTTAAGGAATGAGGTTGTGGTCGTGAAGAAGGAGAGGAGCTGGAGTTGGGTAGGGGGGGTGGTGATGGAGGAGGAGTGGGTAAGGAGGGAGGTAGGGGTGGTTAAGGAAGGAGGTTGTGGTCGTGAAGAAGGAGAGGAGCTGGAGTTGGGTAGGGGGGTGGTGATGGAGGAGGAGTGGGTAAGGAGGGAGGTAGGGGTGGTTAAGGAAGGCGGTTGTGGTCGTGAAGAAGGAGAGGTGTTGGAGTTGGGTAGGGGGGGTGGTGATGGAGGAAGAGTGGGTAAGGAGGGAGGTAGGGGTGGTTAAGGAATGAGGTTGTGGTCGTGTAGAAGGAGAGGTGTTGGAGTTGGGTAGGCGGGGTGGTTATGGAGGAGGAGTGGGTAAGGAGGGAGGTAGGGGTGGTTAAGGAAGGAGGTTGTGGTCGTGAAGAAGGAGAGGAGCTGGAGTTGGGTAGGGGGGTGGTGATGGAGGAGGAGTGGGTAAGGAGGGAGGTAGGGGTGGTTAAGGAAGGCGGTTGTGGTCGTGAAGAAGGAGAGGAGCTGGAGTTGGGTAGGGGGGGGTGGTGATGGAGGAGGAGTGGGTAAGGAGGGAGGTAGGGGTGGTTAAGGAAGGAGGTTGTGGTCGTGAAGAAGGAGAGGAGCTGGAGTTGGGTAGGGGGGGTGGTGATGGAGGAGGAGTGGGTAAGGAGGGAGGTAGGGGTGGTTAAGGAAGGAGGTTGTGGTCGTGAAGAAGGAGAGGAGCTGGAGTTGGGTAGGGGGGGGTGGTGATGGAGGAGGAGTGGGTAAGGAGGGAGGTAGGGGTGGTTAAGGAAGGAGGTTGTGGTCGTGAAGAAGGAGAGGAGCTGGAGTTGGGTAGGGGGGTGGTGATGGAGGAGGAGTGGGTAAGGAGGGAGGTAGGGGTGGTTAAGGAAGGCGGTTGTGGTCGTGAAGAAGGAGAGGAGCTGGAGTTGGGTAGGGGGGGGTGGTGATGGAGGAGGAGTGGGTAAGGAGGGAGGTAGGGGTGGTTAAGGAAGGCGGTTGTGGTCGTGAAGAAGGAGAGGAGCTGGAGTTGGGTAGGGGGGTGGTGATGGAGGAGGAGTGGGTAAGGAGGGAGGTAGGGGTGGTTAAGGAAGGAGGTTGTGGTCGTGAAGAAGGAGAGGAGCTGGAGTTGGGTAGGGGGGTGGTGATGGAGGAGGAGTGGGTAAGGAGGGAGGTAGGGGTGGTTAAGGAAGGAGGTTGTGGTCGTGAAGAAGGAGAGGAGCTGGAGTTGGGTAGGGGGGTGGTGATGGAGGAGGAGTGGGTAAGGAGGGAGGTAGGGGTGGTTAAGGAAGGAGGTTGTGGTCGTGAAGAAGGAGAGGAGCTGGAGTTGGGTAGGGGGGTGGTGATGGAGGAGGAGTGGGTAAGGAGGGAGGTAGGGGTGGTTAAGGAAGGAGGTTGTGGTCGTGAAGAAGGAGAGGAGCTGGAGTTGGGTAGGGGGGTGGTGATGGAGGAGGAGTGGGTAAGGAGGTAGGTAGGGGTGGTTAAGGAAGGAGGTTGTGGTCGTGAAGAAGGAGAGGAGCTGGAGTTGGGTAGGGGGGGGTGGTGATGGAGGAGGAGTGGGTAAGGAGGGAGGTAGGGGTGGTTAAGGAAGGCGGTTGTGGTCGTGAAGAAGGAGAGGAGCTGGAGTTGGGCAGGGGGGGGGGTGGTGATTGAGGAGGAGGATTAGCGGAGGCGGTTGTGGTTCAGGGAGTCGGTTGAGTAGGGGGTGGTGGGTGTGAGTAACAAAGGCGGCAGATGGGATTAAGCGAAGAAGAAGGTGTAGGCAGGTTTTCACTTACATCGGCGACCTTCGGGGTCTGGAAGGAGGACTTGATAGCCTCGTCGAAAGGACAGAGCGCAAAGGGCGGGAGGGGGTCGGCAGGATCGGAGCTGCTGCAGTAGCGCTGTAGAAAGACTTGGTTAAAGTTCTCCACCGCACGCTGGGGCGAATCAGCGATGTTCGCAGGAACTAGACACAGAGATAGGGGTGGGCGGTAGGTCTGACATGGACGGGTTTCCAATTCCATGGATTGATCAAAACGACAGTGTGCACTTACTCAGGGGAGTGGTATGGGCATTGGCGGAGACGCCAACATAGGGTTCATCCATGTCCGAGTAACTATGGTCGTCAACGTCATCTTCGATCTCCTTTGGATGACAAAAAAACACGCGTCGATGCAAAAAAACAACTATGACACACACGGCCAAATTACACGCGACAAAAGCCACATTCGACCTACCATGTTGACGATGACCAATACACATGTCGTCTATCGCCCGCCCGTCCAGAATCTTTGGGTTTCGCACCAACTGTCAGAAACCCTGTGAACACGTGACCAAGTCACCCACAAAAAGCATTTCCACCCCCCCTCGCTCCAATGCGTATGCGCTAACCAGCGTGCGTGCGCGCATACACACACACACACACACGCATCCTCGATCGATGGATGGATGTTCGCGAGGCCCCTGTGTAAGAGTGGCGAGACGAAAATGGCAACAGAGGGAGTTTTTGTCTTGCGGAATAAACCGGCGCGGTGAATGTTCTCGGTTCCGCCTCAAGGTCGCTGGGCAAGAGGCCAACGACGAGCAGCAGCGAGAGGATGTTAATCGGTACAGAATCGCGACAAAATATGGAACTGTTGACCTCCGTCAAAGAGTAAATAGCATTAGCGACGCTTTAAGACAAGGCGTCTAATTTAGGAGGAAATGTACTTCAAAAGAATCCCTAGTGGTGGTTTACAACGATTTTTGCCGAGAAATTGACCAACGTATGCAATAGGCACTTGAAATTGGCGGAAAATACAGCGTTTAAAAGGGTTGATAAATAGACAAAAAATACGTCATCATTTGGGGATTTCGGATTGACGGATCTCCTGTGCATGGCAAGTGGTCGGGGTTGGCGAGACGACATCCTGGGATAGGCCAAAACGGGTGGCAATAGGGACACGCGGCCAGCTGAAAACAGATTCCGGAGAAAATTCACGGAAAACCCACAAGAAGCAGCCGGTTTATCCTATAGACGGAGATTTGGATTTGGGAGCACTTAATAGCACACGGATGACTAGAACCACCCAGTTGGTCCTTTTGCCAGAAACAGTAAAAAAAGGCGCCGTCTTGGAGACGGCATGAAACAGTGGACAGCAAATTAGCCGCAATATGATGCACCTGCGAAACTTGCGATCAGCACAAGATGAGCACTGGGTAGAATCGGGGCCCCATGAATCGAGGGATTGACCCAAGCTTCTTGTGCGTCACGGTCAGCATCATCAGCAAGTCACCACCGAAATGCATGAATGATGGTGATGATGATGATGGATAGGAAGGAGAAAGGGAAAGCAGACCTGGTCGTAATCGAATGTATCCCTCTGTATCCTCCCCAGGGCCGTGAAACGCAAGGGGGCCCTGGTGGTGGAGCCGTTGCCGCGGAAGCTGTTTAGACGGCGGCAGCGGTCGTGGAGGTCTTGGCTGAGAGTGGAGGAGGAGGAGCGTGAAGACAACGCCTTATGGGTAGTCGCCGTTGCCGTCGAAGATCTCGGTGGAAACGTCTGGCGGCTGTGCGCCCGATTACTTAGCTGAGAAGGAAAAAGGAGAAACCCATGTGTCCGTGAAGTTGAGCGCGGGGTAGAAACGAGTGACTTAAAGTGTTGGTCTCTCTCTCTCTCTATACTTGTGTTCTCACTAATACTACTACTATTCCCATCAGTAGTAGTCTTGATGGAAATGCCCTCCATGAGGCAACCGGCAAATTCAATCGACTGGGATTCGCCGAAAAAAGTTTGGACGAATTTTGGCTCTGCCTGAAGCAGTTGTTTCCAGCTCTCAGTTTGAAAGCAGTCAAGATCATTATGCCGTTCGCGTCTTCATGGTGTTGTGAATTTGGATTTTCGGCTTTGACTGAAATCAAATCAAAACAGAGAGCGCGACTCCTTCGAATAGACGACCAAATGCGTGTTTGTTTGTCAACATTAGAGCCCGGTTTCAGCCTTATTTGCTCTCGAAAGCAAGCCCACCCATCGCATTAAAAATATAAACGTTGTGTCGCGAAACTTTTTAGATATCCCAAGTGTGTCGCAAGTGAAAAAGGTTTTAGAAACACTGCTCTAGTGGATGAGAAGTATCCCGTTTGGCACTGCAGAGGAATCTCAACTACTGTTGTGCACATCAGTAGAACTCGCATCGCCCACCGAGAACTGGGGCGTCGTATTCTCTTGCGTCCAGTTTCACCGGGTACATAAAGGCGAGTGGAAGCGTGTGTGCACACGGCTTCAAGATACCGTTTTTTCAAGCATTCTCACGCACTCCGGTTTACTCGAAAGCGTGGTCTTTTTGAGTGGTTGTGTGAACCGCTTGACCACGATGGATTATTTACTATTTTTAATATGCGTGCAACATTTCCCGTGAATCCAGCAGTTCGTGTTTGAGTCTATGTGGATGAGAAGCATCCCTCTTCAATCCTGGAACCAATCGAGCAATCGCTTGGAACACGATTTGCACTACTACTATTCCCTATCAGTAGTCGTCCTGATGGTAATGCCCTCCATGGGGCAGCCGGCTCATACTCTAGTTGAAGGAGATACCTTTTAGGGTTAGCGACTAAACCACTATATCTCTCTCTCTCCCTCTCTTTGTGTTCTCAAGGTCATTCACGTGGAACTGGATCACGAGCGTCTCTCCTTCCTGTTGTACCAACTGTTGTGTGGCGTCAAACACCTCCACGTCGCCGGCATAATTCACCGCGACCTCAAGCCGAACAACATCGCCGTAAAGCACGAATGCACCCTGAAGATCCTCGACTTCAGATTGGCACGCTCCTCCGCCGAGAACTTCATGATGACGCCCTACGTGGTGACTCGGTGGGTTGTCTCTTCTTATTTAAGAGCCTCGGGCAAATCCCGTCTCAATAGGAGATTCTCTTATGGCTTGGTTGTTCTTTTCGTGGGCCTGAACTTGTCTGCTGGAAGCGTTCACTTTTGTCTGGAAAAGATCAAGCCTGACACCGGGACAACTTCCAGCAAATATTATTCCATATCAGCGATCCTTTCAAAGGACCAAAAATGCGAAAAGCTTTGTGGGAATCAGAACTAACTAACTAACGGGGACAGCGTCATTGATAGGGTACACGGTACTATACGGAGAACTGAGATAACTAATAAAAAAATGCTACCTACCTCGAGGAAGTAGGTTTCGCCAGAAACTAATCCGAATTCCTGTAAGGTTCGATGGCGTGATGCGTACCGGGCATTCAATTCGCTAACCAAGTCAGCGAAACGCCCCGAACCGGAATTCAACGCAGAAACCGCCCACAATTGGTTGGATACTGGCACCAATCTAATGGCTTTTTCCTTGAGTTCGGCAATGCTTGACGATAGCGAAAGACGAAAGGGCAGTGGTGATCGATCGGAGGGTGATGGATCCTGTAGATTCACGATTATTTCAAAAGATGTTGAAGTGGAGGCAGTTGCCGGCCGATCTTTCTTTGGGGGAACCGATATTTTCCAAGCATTGTTACTGGGGAGATGAAGACTACTGAGAATCGTCTACAACAATATTTGAACAAACGTCGTTATACATTGTAAAACCAAAGTCTGGTTGCATAGAGCGTGCTTATTTACGTTATTATCAACGAACTGTTGCCCATGTATGTCGTCAAATCGAATATGTTTGAGAAAGGTACTTTCAGAAACCCCCAATCGGCGATTTGAAAAGATTCCCGCGAGATCATTAGAATGAAGTCTAATAAATGCCTGTTTGAGTTCCCTGATCGTTGTTCTATCAGGAATAGCAGCGAGCTGACAAGAAACTGATCTCCCGTGTGAATCTAGTGGAAGTGAGAATGTGAAGTTGAGCGTTCGCTCCTGCGTACTAGAGAGAAAGGATGGTTGAGGTGCGATATTCCGGGACGGGGCGGCTGACCGAGGAACCCTTACTTCTAAATAAAATAAAACACATCAAATATTTGTTTAAATATACATAGACGAATCGACACCTGAAAAATACGTACCGTTTTTTGAATCAGAATATATAAAGTTTGTAGCTGCTTCAACGTCCCAATTACACTGATCTAATATTTCTTCTGCAATTTTTTTATCGGTTATACCCGAGATTTCCTAAACAAATATGGTTCAAAATGACAAAGTACCAGAAAATTTTCCAGTGGATCCATTAATTCACTAAAATATGAGAAAACCTGAAAACAATTGGCCCAATTTTCAATACAAACCAGGCGCTTTAAATGTGAATAGGATAAAACACGACTTAAGTATTTTGGAGTCAATAATATAATTTTACGATTAATATTCATGAATATTGATATATTCACGCTAACACTTAATATATCCTACGAACTGTGGTGTTTTAATCTCCTCGTTTTCCACTTTAAAGACCTACCAATATTTGTGCCCAGTGTCAGCATATTCCGGAGCGTTTTCAAGGGGAACGATTGCCGATGACTCAAAGTTGGTCACTGTTTTCCCTTGCTGATTGTCAGCCAACTTAATTCTCATGGACGAATGACATGTGCGTTGATACCAAAGGCTTTTTCATTAAAATCTTTCCCAATCGATTTCTAAAGAAATATATGAAGATGAAGGTGCTGTAATCGAACCTAACAAAAGCAGTCCTATTATGAAAAATAGTAATGGAGCAAAATTTTATCACCATGTACAAGGCCGCAAAATAACGAAATGGAATTTACACCCGTATTTAACTTCCTACAATGTTGTCCTTTCATGGAACCTAATAGAAAGGTTTATATCGAACAAATTTTGTTTGCCAAAAGGTGTCAGCGACTAAATTCTGCTACGAATCACCCCCAATATCATCCGAATTACCATTTACAAGCACGTTTTCGATGGAAATTTGTCATTTTAATCAAACTAAATCAACTACTAACGGACCACAGGAGGACCATTGGCAGTATTTGGGATGATAACGATGCTCCTATCCATCACAAGAAAGCACTTAAAATTGTGAACAACATTTAAACAGGAATCCAAAAGTATGTAAAAAACATTCTGATTATAAAATAATAATAATAAAATGGATCTTATAACTGGCGTCGCCTTCCGGATGTTGTGTCCTTCCACCGAAGCAATTATCTGTATAAAACGTCAACAAATTTATATTACCACAGCTCACGCCGAATATTAAGGGTTGATCGGCGCCTTTGTTTAAAAGTACGGGTTGAAGAAACGCTTTTGTGTTGCCATAGAGAAGAGAAGGTTAGGAAAGAAGGAGATTTAGGTTCATAAGAGCTGCGTCGTTGGGCCCAATTTGTAAACCCCGTGATTATTATTTTCGAGGGCGTCGGACATCTCCTCGCAGTCGATACCATTAACGAGGTCCAGAATGATCAACTTGATGCACGAAAGGTCGTCGGCAACCTCGTTATCTGTGGCGCATGTAAAACTTGGAAAGGAAATCCAGTCGACGGATCTCGCTCCATTGCAACCGCGTTCCAAAAATGTCGAAAGTGCTTGACACGTAGCTAAGCCACAATTAATTGTTGATCGGGACTTCGATAAAAACGCGAGTGGTTTTCGCCGATCCTCATCCCTGGGTTAGGTTCAGCGCTGACTGCTGTGCTCGAAGCATCTAACATCAAAGATAGTTAGACATCAGGACACGGATGAACCAATAAGGTAGCGGCAACGAGACCACCCTTCAACTTCTGGATGGCTGTACTCTGTTTTTCTTTCAATTTAACCGTTTCCGCTGGAGGTCAGGGTGGTAAACGGCGAGGCGATCTCAGCAAAGTCGCCTATTAAACGTCGGTAAATGTTCAGCATTCCGAGGAATCACCGAAGCTGGCGCTTTGTGCCAGGCTCTAGGTATTCAGCAACCGCTGTTACCCCCAGACCATTTACCAAGTTACCCAGAAAACTTACTTAGTTTCGGCATAAATGGCTTTTATCAAAACCAATTAAAAATGCTGCAGGTGCTCTTATTCGCTTTAGCTGGCAATAAGTATAAGTCGATAAAACAACAAGTTTAGACCGCGATGAATAGAGTCAATGAAGCGTTGGAAGGCTTGCGATGCGTTCCTAAGCCCAACCGGCATCCGTAAGAATTCGAATGATCGGTGATATTTCCGAACCACGTATATCGTGGCAAATATCTTCTTTCGCCGTAGGAAGGAAACGCAATCGTGGATAGGAGTCAGGAATTGTGACGGCGTTCATGGCTCGATAGTCGCCACAAGGATGTCCATCCCCGAGTTCGGGCTTCTTAACCCTATGGAGCGGGAATGACAACGTGCTTTAAGACGGGCATACGATGCCAAGCTCAATCATTTTTTCAAATTATTTTTGTTTGATGCGTCTTTTTTCAAGGTGGCGGGTCCCGTGGTCGTTATATCGTGAACTACGTCGTGTAAGAGGTTGTTTCGGGTCCGATTTAAGTTTTTGAGATCAGGAAATTGATTGAGAAGTGTCTTGCAGGACAAGAATGTGAGTGCATTGGTGGATCGATGTGGTTGATGTGTATCTGGAGACGTCCGCTGCCATTGAGTCGTCAACGCTCCAAGGAAGCCGCACTCACTCCATGAAATCTCCGTTTCACGACCATGAACATGAAGAGCGAACATATGATCAAACCAACAAAGCATGTTCTCTTGTTTGCTTGGTCTTACGGCAGTCTGTGGCCGCCGTTGACCCCATCAGCGTTCCTTGTTCTCCATCATATTAAGCATTTGACGCCTCAAGTCACACAACTCTTGGGCATCGTCGTTAGTAAGCTTCTGGGGAACTCTCGTAATTGCGGCCACTGTGAGCGGCAAAAATGCAGTCGGTGTACTCGTCTAACTCAGCAAACAGCAGCGTCGATGAGAGGGTTGCCAAGGCCGCTCTTACGACCGGTGGCAGCTTTTGGATAAAAAGATACCGAATGATAGATTCGCTGACGCCTTGGTAAAACGATATGGCTTCCATGCGTGGCAACAGATGCAAGCTTCTATCGCCGCCAAATTCCTTGTCCGTGAATAGAGCCTTGTAACACTGCGTCCTTCTTATCGTAGACGGCGGAATAAGAGACGTTTTAAGCCGGTTGTTAGATTATAATATGCGTAAACGGGAAACCAGATCTTCAGTAATGACAATTACTACGCGATGGAAATTAGGTGACAATTCCTTTCGTAGCAAATTGGGATTCCACTACCGAAAGCAATGCCTCCATATCACGTTTCCACAGAGGTATGATTTTAATGGAGAAGACATATACGTCGGCAGATAACTCAGTCGGGTCGTTCATCAGAAGAAAATACAAAGATCAAACATGTTTGCCAATCTTGTGGTTCGTTGTCGAAGATAATTAAACCCACTAAGCAACTTTATGGAGGGATTACGAACGAGAACGCAAAGCAAAACAGAATGGGTATTGTTCTCTTTGTCAAATAATCGAATTGTGCCGGCGTTCGTGACAGCAACTCCGGTAGTGTCGGATGAAGATTCGTATGGGAGCCTACGAAATACCGATGTTTACCCATTTATGCTGAGGAATAGGTGGTTCTCGGATTCACCAATCAGACACTCTTGACTTAATCCAATGACGCAAAATTTGCGGCATTCCCATTGTAGTGTAGTTGTAGTGAATCATACACTCACCAATGATTAACGCTAATGATAGATTTTGTTTAAGCAATCCAACAAGACACTTAACTTTAGATGTCGAAATTTACGGATAGCCCATCCCACACAAGATCATTGGTCAACACGCGTTCATATGGGTGTTTCACGAATCGTTATTGGATACTTTCAAATTGTATTCGGGAGAAATCGCGCTTCGGTCAAACAATATTGGCGTTTTGCATCGAAATGCCTTCATTTATTTGACTGAAAAGAGAAGAGAACACTGGCTGTGTCGTCAGGATAGAGAGCGGGGGGAGGACCAAGAAGACATAGTCAAAGTTTACATATATCGGGTCGCTGAAGCAAAATAAGTAGTTGGAGTAAAAAAGGCGCTGGCAATTGGGGGAAGGGGCGATGAAGGCGGAGATGACGCTCTGTGGTTGGTTAGTGTGGATGAACGGGTGTGTGGGTGGGTGGTTCAAGGGAAGGGGTTAGTCACGGGGGGTGAAGTTTCGCACCTCGTCGAACATCATTTCCTTCCACTGCTCAATTGACCGGCTAGTGACGTCCACGTCGGGATCATACCTTCCCGAGGGCGGCTAAAAGGCGACAGTTAATTGAGCGCAAGGTGTGCCTTACCCCGTTGACTTCAGCGTCATCGCTCCACAGGCTGATATAGGGATGTCGGAGGGCTTCGTCCACCGATATCCTGTCCAGGGGATCGATCACAAGCATGCGGCTCAGGAGGTCGCGTGCCATGGCTGGATTCAAGTCTGCATGTTGCTATTAAGGAGATGTAGATGATTACAAAATGCAAGAATCACGCCATCGTTATAATTTGCCAGAGTTGGCACAACTTTGGTTCCTCCAACCACAGAGGAGGAGGAAATGGGATCCACCGACAGAGTTCTTTCCCGCGCCAGAACCACCACTGCGGGGACAACCTCCTTAACGCACTTTAATAATGGGCATAACGTCGTAGTCGTCGCGCCGAGTCTCTGTCAATCGCAAATTCCACACGGTCGAGGGGCACAACAGGGAAAGCTGCAGCAGAAAACGCGCCTCCATTCTGACCGGTCATTCTCCCCTCCTCCTCCTCCTCCTCCTCCTCCTCCTCCTCCTCCCTCCTCCTCCTCCCTCCTCCTCCTCCTCCTCCTCCCTCCTCCTCCTCCTCCTCCTCCTCCTCCTCCTCCTCCTCCTCCTCCCCTCCTCCTCCTCCTCCTCCTCCTCCTCCTCCTCCTCCTCCTCCTCCTCCTCCTCCTCCTCCTCCTCCTCCTCCTCCCTCCTCCTCCTCCTCCTCCTCCTCCTCCTCCTCCTCCTCCTCCTCAATAACACAACTCACGACGGGTGCCCGATTTGCCGACGGCTGGAGAATCCGCCGTTTCGTAGGCATGGCCACGAGGAGGAGGGCATGGAGGCCACGTTGTGCCTGTCTGCGTGGCAGTGGTGGGACAAGGTGGACTCACCCGACTGGGGTCCGGGAAGGCGTCGTCGGGGAAGATTTCCTCAAAAGAGCGCCGGGGAATCTGGGGGCGGCCCAGGATGTAGCCGCGGACGTCACGTCCCAGGCGGTTGATGAACTCCATGGTGGGCGTGCCCAGTTCCTGGGTGATCTTGGTCCACTGATCGATGTGGTCGTTGCCCGGCAGGAAGGTGCGCTCGAGGACCATCTCGGCGAAGATGCAGCCCACCGACCAGATGTCCACGTTCTCAGCGTACGCCATGCCCAGGATCACCTCGGGTGCGCGGTAATACCTGAGACCCCAACACACACACACACACACAAGGACAATGACTGATACGTGTGGAGATAACCCATCCAGCAGACAAGCTGAGGCTAACGAAAGGAACAACCGAGCCATAAGAGAATCTCCTATTTAGACGGGATTTGCCCGAGGCTCTTAAATAAGAAGAGACAACCCACCGAGTCACCACGTAGGGCGTCATCATGAAGTTCTCGGTGGAGGAGCGTGCCAATCCGAAGTCGAGGATCTTCAGAGTGCAGTCGTGCTTTACGGCGATGTTGTTCGGCTTGAGGTCGCGGTGAATTATGCCGGCGACGTGGAGGTGTTTGACGCCACACAACAGTTGGTACAACAGGAAGGAGAGACGCTCGTGATCCAGTTCCATGTGAATGACCTTGAGAACACAAAGAGAGGGCGAGAGAGAGAGAGATATAGTGGTTTAGTTGCTAACCCTAAAAGGTATCTCCTTCAACTAGAGTATGAGCCGGCTGCCCCATGGAGGGCATTTCCATCAGGACGACTACTGATAGGGAATAGTAGCAGTGCAAATAGTGTTCCAAGCGATTGCTCGATTGGTTCCAGGATTGAAGAGGGATGCTTCTCATCCACATAGACTCAAACAGGAACTGCTCGATTCACGGGAAATGCTGCACGCATATTAAAAATAGTAAATAATCCATAGTGGTCAAGCGGTTCACACAACCACTCAAAAAGACCACGCTTTCGAGTAAACCGGAGTGCGTGAGAATGCTTGAAAAAACGGTATCTTGGAGCCGCGTGCACACACGCTTCCACTCCCCTCGAACAAGGGCGACCCAACACGACAAGCAGCGAAGTTGGTGGAGGGAGGCTTTGCGATACGGTGTACCCGGTGAAACTGGACGCAAGAGAATACGACGCCCCCACCGATCTGGGTCCAATATCGACTCGCACAGCCGGCTGGTCTCGCCACCAAACATTGTCTCCTCTCTACCCTCTGTCTAGCAATCAAACAAAGGTTGGTCAATCTGGCGGTTCGTCCGAATGTTGTGTAGACAAATGAGGCTTTCATGGATGATGGTCTGATAAATGGTCGATACAAAGAATCAATTTTGGAGACATCGGGTCGCGGATAACAGTCAACAGCGACCCAACTCCCCCTTACAGCCCCAAATTCCTCTTCGGGGCAGTAGCACACTCGACACCCAAGCCACTTTGGCTCGCAGTGCGTCGCTAGATACTGTTGAATCTTCGCAATTTATCGGTCAAAATTCGATTTGTTTCGCCTCTCCTACGAGATTAGGTTTGCCATGAAGATCCTTGAGAATATTTTAACGGGCGCCCGGCCTGGAAGTCGCCACCAGGCTTACCGCTAATTCACACCCCAATTTACCGATCTCTACTGTCGCCCAAAGGATCGCGTCTACCGTGCTGCACTCAAACTAAGACGTCTTGAAACGTTGTCTTGAAATGGAGACGTGGGGGGCGCGTGTTCAAGCGGGCATGTGTTGACAACAGCAATTAAATAACCAATAAAATATCGAGAGATCTTCGAATGGGGCACGAGGTAAGGATACCGAGTTACTACCCTGCAGAATCTGCTTTAAGACGGGCGCGAGAACTCAGTGCATAAAATAACAACCCGCATGAGGGATTGCTGAGCTAAAGAATAAGGGATCAGCCTTTCTGTTCCACGTTCACACCTGAAAAAAATGCTGCTTTAAAATACGCTGATTGTACCTATCCCGGTGGCGAGACCCAGCGTTAATTCCTATTCAGTATGATTATTGACATAATTTGGTAAGAAATGGCAAATATCGCTGTGGCAGAGGCAAAATAAAGAGAATAAAAAAGACAGGCAAGAAAGCACACTCACGTGCGAAAGATTATTCTCCATGTATTCCATGACGAGGTAAACATCCTGAAAGTCGCCTAGAGTTGATTGTGGCGTAAAGGCATCCACGAGAGAAATGATCTAGAAACAAACGTGCAGGAAATTACTCAATTGTGGTGACATTTGAACGAGATTTCGCAGCCACACCCTGGTTTGCTAACTACAAGAATAATTTATCGCCCCACATCCGATAACAAATGGCCTTCCGTAGCAGTTGCCAGCAGCCCAACAGTTAATTTCTCATATTTACCTTCCACACTTGACCCAACTAAAATCTTACGGTGACTGAGATTGGGTGGTAGATTCGTGTAGTCAATCAAATATTCCTTTCTTCTCAACGGTGTTAAGTGATACTCCTATAATATATTTTTAAATAGGCATCCTTGATTGTAAATAACCCCGAAAACTGCATTCAGACGACAAATTTGGATCATTCACACAAGCACACGAACAATTCGGAGTCTCAAAGTCCTTAATAAATTACCAAGTAGACGGAAATCCAGTAAACTACGGACTCACATTTCGATGGTTCACTAGCTTCAATAGAACGATTTCTCTATAAGCACGTTTAGCATGGGTCACATTTTGAAAGGGGCGAGTTAGCTTCTTTATGGCGACCTTACGCTGATAGAGCGAATCTATGGCAGAACTAAAATATATAGAAGAGCACGATTAAACCCAGCGCACACCAATAAAAAAATAGCGCTTAACTCCAATGCTGCCAAATTCAACCAACAGACCAGCTACTTACCACGAATCCAACTTGGCCTAAACACACATGGCCACAAGTTAGATACATTAATTTATTGTAGGCCGTAGACGACAGCATAAACATCGGCAGATGTACAATTAAAAAACGGCAACATTAAATAAATGGACCAAATATTAAAGACTGCAATAAAAAGACGTAAACCTACACGACATAGCCTTGGGCACCTGTTCCTACTGGTCGCAGGCCAGAGTATCGGTCGGGTATAACAAATTGAGATTCTCCAACAGTTTCGATATGGAAATTAAGAGGAATCTTTGGGATCGACGAAGAAGATTCGAGAGCGTTTTCCATGCCCTGCATTATGGCCCGATACCTATAAATATGGTTTAGAACCAACTGAATTAAAGAAGTAACACGAATTACACAAAGCCGCGGAACACCAATTATATTAAAACAACATTTAAATATATTTGCAATTAATTTTGGTTTATATAATTGTCATTACAAAATGTATTATAATACATTGTATTTAGATTGTTATTGGAAGACTATAAATCTTTTTTATTCGTCAAGATAATTAAATTGATTTTATTTGTTAATGCGCCGATTATCTTTTAATCGGATTTCGAAGTCATCATATTATCTTTTAAACTCCTCTTTCTTAATTAATTGGTGAGTGTTGCAATTTAAGAAACCACCCTACCATTAACCGTCCGCATTGTTTCATATTTCTATATCTTTGCATTTCCGGATTATGAATATCACTTACTGTGTTTCAGGAATTACGTTAATTTCCACACTTTGTTAAGTTTTTTCTTTCACTACCCTGTTAAAAAAACATATCGGCTTTCAATACAGATTTCTGGTAGACATAGGTCCGCCAGCGGTTATTCAGAGGGGTCGTTTTACGAGAGGCGAAATCATCTCCCTATTAAATGAGTCGAATTCCGCCGGTGGGTCGAAGAAACATCCCTTGGTTTGCTGTATCACTTAAAGAGATGTTCCGGAATTATGCGCCGGGTAGAGATCTGGTCTACGAATCCTCGGCCGTGGCGGAAGCCTCATTGTTTGGCGAGCGTGTAATCGTCTCTCGCCGAGGCGAATCGTAGAATACTTTCGTTGCGCCGCCGTTGAGCCGCTTGCCGCTTTAATTGAAGCGCAGTTTCCTGTCGTCTTCCGAAAAGAGTTAGAATAGAACGGCAGAGCGTTTTCAAAGATCGAGCTTAACAGGGCGTGTAAGCAGTAGTTGCACACTTCGAATGGGATGCTATTTTCTAGTTAAGACTTGAAGTTGCCGTTTGCCAGATGAGACAGAAAGTATTCTCGAAGACACTAGTTTTCTTCCCCGGCTTTAAATGTTCTGGCTTTTTAAAATAATCTCGATTTCCTGTGGCCTGCCTATGCTCTCCATTCAAGAAATCATCGTTCAACGCTACTTCAATAGTTGTTCACAAATCGCTGCTCGACTTTTAAGTGACCCCTCCCATACTCTTTATTTAATAATAATAATAATCTTTACGCCTTATTAAGGTCACTTCGACCAATACGTAGGCTATACCATTAAATACCACAAGAACGGCGCCATATCGAAATTCAGTCATTCCTTATTTGTCTCGATTTTTAATTTCACCAGAGCAGGTGAAGCAGGAACTAAAAGAAAATTTTCATATCTAGTTCTGTTTTTACTTTCTTGATTTTTTGCGAAAGTCTTATGAGTCTTAAACGTAGATGAGGCGAAGCAACAATAACCTTGCTTTGATAAGCAGGCCGGTAGACTTTTGCTGATACACGAGTAATTGGATGTTCTGGATGAAGTTTCGGCGGAAGAATTCGACAAATCTTTAGAATGTCTCATTATCCAAAACAATTGCCTGGGGTCATTCACGTTGACTGACGATTTAAAAAATGCTGCAAGTCGTATTGGACGCTGTAGCTGATCTTTAGGGAATGCTCACAAGAAACATGGAGAAAGCGTCCACGAGTACTATCTATGTTAAACCGTAAATGAATCTAGTTAAATCGATCTGGTGACATCACCAAAGATACTTCGATCGAGTCGAAGGTATCGGTGAGAAGAGTCAGAGATATCTTGCAGCCGTCTGGCAGCGGGAGCAGTATCGCTGAAGGTTTAAAATATCCCGATCGTTGTTGAATAAGTAAACAAAGCTGCGTGAATCCTGCAAACGCCTAGGTGTTTTGCATGAAACAGTGGTGGACGTTCTTCGATTTGTGCTATAGTAGGTATACTAGAGGGTTGTTGTCCGTGACCAACGTAAACCTTTGCCAATGTACGTAGTCTTCGAACATCTTTATGGCCCACACGATCGCGAGACACTCACGCTCGGTCGCGTTTAGTGTCCGTGGTGCTTCTTTCTTCTACTGTTCGAGAATGGC
Source organism: Proteocephalus fallax (assembly GCA_028672205.1). Lineage (NCBI taxonomy): Eukaryota > Metazoa > Platyhelminthes > Cestoda > Proteocephalidea > Proteocephalidae > Proteocephalus > Proteocephalus fallax. The sequence continues at coordinate 106,861 of JAPUBX010000852.1, forward strand.
CCCAAAAGGCTGTGTTGAAGGCATCGGCGGGGATCGTAAACTCCTCCACACGAGGAAGACCGAATATTACCGGGAAGGAAATGGGGGGGGTGGGTCGAAATATTTCACCGTACTATGAAGGACCGCATCCGGAAGATCTATTTAGGTGTTACGGTTGACTGGAGAGAGATCCTGGCTGAGGCACTCTGGGCCTACCGAACGACAAGACACAGTACGACACGCCATGGCCCGTTCGAGGTTCAACTTGCACGGAGACCCTGGCTTGGAATTGACCGAGGGTCCAACTAGGCGAAAAGGACGGCGCGCGTTGATCGACGGCTGCTCCGGAAACCCGAGCAAATGCTGAGCAGAATATCTGAAGCCAGGCACTAAAACTCCGTAAGCTGAGTGGCCGCCGACGTCGGGGAAAGGACATACATCGAGGTCAGTGGGTCCTGGCCATGTATCGCTGACGCAGGACAAAACTCGACGGCCGGTGGATAGGACACTTCAAGGTCATCGATACCCCACGGCTCGAAACCGTAATCTTCAAAATCGGAAACGGCATCAACCAAACTCTACATCGCAACGACGTTAAAGTCTTTAACGGGCTGCCGGAACAAGAAAAACGGAAGACAACTAGACCCCAACGGCTCGCAAATTTCGTGGAAGGGTCGTTCATCGGGGACGAAAGCGAGCGTAGCGGGGTATAGATCGAGGGGAGAGGTGGGGTCCCGGACATATAGAAAGAGGGTCATACTCATAGCAATAAATAGGGAAGTAATTAAATAGAAAATTATATTTTGTAAATATATATAATGCATGCTTTCAACTAGAGGACCAGTGAAAGTCGTCAAGGGTGAAGCCTCAAGAGACGGGGATACCACCTACGAGGAAGGCCCAAAGAAAAATGATTGGCGAAGGAAAGGGGAAGTATGGAGGGGAAGTGGTGTGGAAGGAAACTATCTTATACTATCATAAATTAGGTTTTAAGGAAACTTCCATTTAATTTCTAATAGCTGTTGTAGTTTGATGTATTAGTTTCGATTAATACTTTGATTTAATGGGACTGGGCCGGTTTTAAACCGGGACAATTTGTATCGTCGTGTGAGATACAATTTGTTTGCGATAACTCACCCCTTTTATTTAGGTTGTGCCGAAACTGATGAATCATTAGACGTAACAGCTCCTGCCAAACATGGCCGTATCAACGAGAATGTCGACAACTGGAAGTCGACCGGTTCCTACGGAACAAGATGAAACTTAGTCAATGGCGGCGCAAATCCGGGACATGGAAAACGGAATGGCGATTCTTCTGACAATGCGTCAAAATAGGATGCTTAACAAGGACCGGTAAAAACTCATACCTGCCCCTGCTCTTGAACAAGAGCTGATACCTTACATCACCGTTTATCGATATAGTGATATCAGATAACTCTCTAACCTGCCTTAAGTTCGAGCAGAGTTCAAAACGCAGTTTTATTCCCTAGGAACTCGGTTTGGGTGCACTTGTGAAGTTGACTTTGTAAATGTTCAATTTAAATCAAGAAAAAAAGAACTTGTCTGCTACTGGGTAAGACGGTGTTATAAGTGCTGCTCCATTCGTCGGAACGCGTTATTAACCGTTACAATGAATTTAAAATAGTCTACAGAAGCGTCGATGGATAAAGTAATATTAAATAACTCTCAAACAAGCCCAAGGTTCGAGCGCAGTTTAAACGGCAGCTTTATTCTCTAGGAACGCGGTAAAGGGCTGCTTGTCAAGTTGACTTTGTTAAATTTCTATTTATATCGATTAATCTGAGAGAAAAAAATCTTTAACAGCTACGGGGTAAAAAGGTGTTATAAGTGCTGCTTCATTCGCCGGAACGCGTTATTAACCGGTATTATGAATTTAAAATATTCTCCAGAAGCGTCTATTGATAAAGTAATATTAAATAACCCAAAAAGGCCTAATGTTCGACCACAGTTTCAACGGCAGCTAAATTCCATAGGAACGCAGTTCGGGTCGCGTTGTCAAGTTGTCGAGTTTGTTTTAGTTCGACCCAAATCAACTAATGTTAGAAAAAAAGTCAAGCACAGCTACGGATTTAAACGGTGGAAAACATTTACAGGGAATCATTAGTCTGGTATTCTACAGTCAATTTGACATTCGAACATAACAATCTTTCTTTCGCACTCACTATGCCCATTTCATGTACACAGATTGAAAGAGATCGCAAAGCCGACAGATTTTGCATGACTTGGAAGTAAAAGCCAGGCATATTGCCGACATGGTCAACATCCGTAGTGTTATTTTTGACATGGTGGAAAACACTCAATATATTCTTCGATCGCAAAAAAAGCGACCCATTGTATATAAGTAGATACCGCGAAAACACAGCAACATCGTGAGTTGGGTGTGAAGCCTGTGCCATGATTACAGCCGACGTGGCACAAATTTACATGGCATTATCAGACTGGTATTCTACATGAAATTTGACTTTCGAACACAACCGTCCATGGATCGCTCACACAATGGCAAAACATTGTATACCAGTAGATAACGCGTTAAACTAGCAACATATTTATTTTAGGTTAAGGTCTGTGCACTTATAACAGCCGACGTGGCACACATTTGATCAGTGTTGTATTCTTCAGGTAATTTGACTTTCAAACATAACTATCCTTCTATCGTACAAACTATTCCCATTTTATGTAAACCGATCGAAAGAGATTGCAAAGCGGACGAATTTTGCATGCTTAAGAAGTAAAATCTAAGCATATTGCCGACATGGTTAACATTCATAGTGCTATTTTTGACATGGAAGATAACAGTCAATGTTACCTGTCATGCATATGTGTGTTATTATTGTATGGAGGGTTGAATTAACCATGAATATAGAATAGACGAATTGTCTGTAGTATCGGTAAAACCCAAATAGCCAACCGAGAATTGCAGCAACAAGGTCTAGAATATTCTTAAATGTTAGATACAATAGACAGTAAAGTAAAACACAATTAATAGTTGAAGTTAGCAACCACCACATTAACCCGGGTGCAGCAGCTTCGATGGCATGCGGTAGTCGACCGTCGATTTCAATCCGGACGCTCCGAGTGCCGAAGTAGGGCTTGCGAGCATTTTTCTGGAATGGATGGAGTCGTATTAGCCAGATCAGCTGGTTCAGACGAATGGGAATCAGTAGCGGGCATGGCTGGTTAAGAAGGATGGAAGTCGATGACGGGCATAGCTGGTTCATCGAATCGGATTTGATCGACATGCCGACGATGACTTGATCAATCAGTGACGCGAGGATGGTTACCATACGATTCCCACTTCTATCAAGAATAAGACCTCGAGACGGTCGAAAATCATTCCCTTTGAAAAAAGTTAACTTCTCCCGATTTAAGGCATTGGAACGATGTATTGAGTTTGCGCCCCTTGAACAACACAACCGGACTTTTACCAGTGGTAGCTTGATCCGCATTACGGTACTGCATTAGGAAATTGTCGATAGACCGATCTAAATCTGTAAATGTACTTGGTTTCATCGATGATATAGCCGCCTTCAGGGTCTTGACGAAGTTCTCTGCTAAGCCATTCGACTGAGGATGTCTGGAAGCCGTGAGACCTTTGACCCAAGTGACCAAATGGTCGGCGGTGAAATGTGTACCATTGTCCGAAACCAAAACGAGCGGAATGCCTTCACGGCTGAATAACTTCCGAAACACCGCTTTGGTGAAGTCAGCATTTGAACTGGTCGTCAGAAATACTTCAGGCCAACGTGAAAATGAATCGATAACGACAAGAGCATTGTATTTGCCTAGAAATGGTCCACAATAATCAGCATGTATTCGTTGCCATGGCTCACAGGAGCCTGGCCATGGAGACCATTTAGAAGGCCTTGAGGGCAACTTGTGCAAGCAGCCATCACACCGGGCAGCCGTTCGCCGGATATCGGCTTTAAGTTCCGGCCACCAACATGAATTTCTTGCCAATGACTTAATTTTATCAACACCAAGATGACCGGAGTGCAGATCGTCAAGAACAGGTTTGCGCAGCACTGGTGGTACCACAATACGGTCTTGATAACAAAGTAGACCTTCTGGAGTGGAACCCAAATCGTCCCTCTGAAAGTAGAATTGTGGGAACTTCTATTTATCAGCATTATTCCAGCCCTTTCTGAGTGCCGTTAAAATTCTTTTAAATGCCAATCGCGTCTCGGAGATGAGATCATCGCGACTCACAGCCAGTGGTTGCAGCAAGAGAGAAGAGCCTTCCGTAATCTCCTCTGAAGTGGCAGTTCTGGATAAGTAATCGACATGCTGGATATGTTTGGCAGGCCGATGAACCACGCCATAAGTATAAGCGCTCAAAGCGGGACGCCACCGTTGCACCATAGCTGCAGAAGCCCTTGAGAATGAATGACTTGGATTGTAAATGAATTTTAAAGGTTCGTGGTCAGACACAATCGTGAATCGTCTGCCGAATAAGTATTTATGCAACCGCATCATAGCCCAGAAAACCGCCAAGGCTTCGCGATGCGTTTGGGCGTATCCACGTTCAGCTGTGGACAACCGCCGTGATATGCAGACAACAGGTCGGCCCTCTTGCTCCAACACGGCAGCTATGCCGGAGGGCGACGCATCAGTTATTAGTGTTGAATGTAATCTTGGTGCAAACCGTTGTAGGATAGCTTCTGAATTCAAAAAGGCGAGCAACTTCCGTAAAGTCTGCTCACGTATAGAATTCCATAAGAAGGTTAGCGCATTCTGAAGCTCGAAAAAGCAATCGGCGATACCAGCAAAATTCGGTATAAATCGCGAATAGTATTGAATGGCTCCCATAATCAGGCGAAATTGGCTGCAATTCGACGGGGACTGCATTTCAACCGAAAAAAGCAGTCTTTTCTTGTCTGGGTAAAAACCAGACGTATCAACAGTAAATCCAAGGCAATCAAACCTTTCGACAGCAAATTTGCATTTCGACGTATTAACCGCCACATTATACTCAACAAAGCGTCGGAATAGCTGGAGGAGTCTCTCGCCATGATCATGCCTGCTGACACCATGGACAAAAATGTCATGTTGGTAAACTTCAATACTATTAAGGCCATCCAATATGCCATTTATGCACTCCTGGAAAATAGCCGGGGCAACATTTAGCCCAAAAGGTAGAAAGTTGTACCTGAATAACCCAAAAGGTGTATTAATCACTGTCAGCAAACAGGATTCATCATCCAGTGGAATCTGCAGGTAGGCATCTTTCAGATCAATTTTCGAGAAGAAACTCGACTCCTTGAATTTATAAAGGATATCCTCAGGTTCCGGAGTTGTACATGTCTTCTATAACAATCGGCGATTGATTGTCATCCTGTAATCACCACATATCCTGGGTGTACAACCGTCGGATTTTAGTGGTGTCACAATAGGAGTGGCCCATTGTGAACAGCTCACAGGAGTCAGTATATTCCTCTCCACCAATTCGTTCAGAGTCCGTTCAACAGAGTCTCGTAAGCCGAAGGCAATAATCCTCCGTTTCAAGAACATAGAATCTCCGGCAACCTCGAGTTTGAATTTGGGAATTTTCATTCCACCAGTCACTCTGGTGCACTTTTGGACCAGATCTTTCAACTCGGTCTCAACTGCCGGTAATGAATAAAAACTCAGTTGAAACTTGAGTTGCTTCATGACGGTCAAACCAATAAAAGCTGGACCCGTCGTCGACACCAAGAATTTGCATAGGAATCTGGTGCCATCTCATATAATATTAATCCTACAGAAGCCAAGGATTTATAGGGAATGACTAGTGATACCAATAATAAACTGGTCTGTCTTCTGTATACATGGACTTGGACAGAACTTCTTTAATGCCTGGATAGGAATGAGTGATTCCACACTCCCAGTATCAACAATAAAGGACATCTTTTTTCCATGTGAATTCGTTAGTTCCTTAGAAATATGGTCAGCGCTTTGATTGCTAGAACTCATCAGAGCCATATCAGATATATTGTCTTCGAAATCGTTTGTAATCGCACAAACCTTGGATTTGCAGACCGACTTGATGTGGCCTATTTTGCCACAATTATAGCATTTCGCATCACGGAATTTACATTGCTCCCGTGAATGCAATTTGCCACGCGAATGACAAGTATTTACGGAGTTATCAGTCGTGATTTTGCGATTTTTGAATATTCGCGTGTTTGGTCTCCTTGGGATATTTAAGGAGTGAAACACTTGATCTGGACTATGAGAAATATTAATAATATTGAAGACATCTTCGAATTGTTCGTATATGGCACGAGCACTTTAGAATGTAAGATTTTTAGCAATAGTAATTGTCTTTGAAGATTTGGATCATTGATGCTTGCAATCAAACGGTCGCGCAATTGCGTGTCTAACTGAGCTTCAAAGTTGCATTTTGCTGCCTGGGTCTGAAGTAGAAGCATGAAATCCCAAATATTTTGGTCGGATTTTCGCATGATAGTATGGAATATGCTCCGTTCAGCAGCCTCAAAAGCTATAGGCTAAACATGCTGAATAATAGCTTCCTGGATCTTGGCAAGTGGCATTTTAATAGAAATACCCGGATTAGCCAAGTTTTTCACCAGAGCATAAGCATCTTTTCCAATTGCATTCAGAAAAAAGGAAGCTCTCTTTTCTTCAGCGAGATTATCTTGGGTAAAAGCCAAAATTTCGAAACGCTTAATATAGTCTGACACTTCTCTTGAAGTTGCATTAACTGATAAGAATTCGAGGTTCATTTTTGACATTGTCGCGACGCCAAATGTGATAGTATTGTATATAGGGCAGAATAAACCCTGAATGGAGACAAGACGAATAGTTTGTAATACCGGTATAACTCTATAAGCCAAACGAGACCCTTGACGAATAGAACACGCGCAGCAACGATAATTCGTATTCAAAAGTGTAACGTACGATATACGTTAATATAGTAAAACACAATTAATAATAAGAGTAAGCATGATGTCTTTTGCTTTTTTCGGAAGTAAAAGCCATGCAAACCGCCGACATGGTTCTCATTCATAGTGTTATTGTCTTACTAGGAAGATAATAGTACATTTCACCTGTCTTGCTTAAATTTTGCTCTTATCGCACAAACAATCGTGACCAATGGGAAACCAATCAATAGAGCTTTAGTAAAGAAACATTCTGAGTATAATGGTAAGACTGTGAAATTATAACAGCCGACGGTCGAACATTTAAAAGGTATATTTAGAATTTTAGATTGCAGGCAATTCGACTATCAAACAAAACGATTCTTTTATCACACGTACAATCCCTACCTTTTATGCACTGATCGAGAGAGATTGCATAAGTGATGTCTTTTGCATGTTTCGTAAGTAAAAAACCATGCGAACCGCCGACATGGTTCTCATTCATAGTGTTATTGTCTTACTAGGAAGATAATAGTACATTTCACCTGCCATGCTTAATTTTTGCTCTTATCGCACAAACAATCGTGACCAATGGGAAACCAATAGATAGAGCTTAAGTAAAGAAACATTCTGAGTATAATGGTAAGACTGTCAAATTATTACAGCTGACATTGCGAAAATTTTAAAGGTATATTTAGACTTGAAGATTGCAGGCAATTTGACTATCAAACAAAACGATTCTTCTATCACACGTACAATCCCTACCTTTTATACACCGATCGAGAGAGATTGCATAAGTGATGTCTTTTGCAAGTTTCGGAAGTTAAAGCCATGCAAACCGGCGACATGGTTCTCATTCATAGTGTAATTGTTTTACCAGGTAGATAACAGTATATTTTACCTGTCTTGCTTATGTTTTGCTCTTATCGCACACACAATCGTAACCAATGGGTAACCAATCGATTGAGCTTTAGTAAAGCAACATTTTGAGAATAAAAGCAAGCCTGTGCCATGATAACAGCCGACGTGGCAAACATTTAAAAGTATATTTAGACACTTAGATTACATGCAATTTTACTTTCAAACATAACCATCTTTCTATCAACAATCCCTGCCTTTTATACACCGATCGAAAGAGATTGCATAAGTGATGTCTTTAGCATGTTTCGGAAGTAAAAGCCTTGCATATCGCCGACGTGGTTCACATATATAGTGTTATTGTCCTACTGGGTAGATAATAGTAGATTTTACCTGTCTTGCATATGTTTTGCTCTTATCGCACACAAAATCGTGACTAATGGGTAGCGGAAACTGTCTCGCGCGCGTTATGGACAAGGCCTTCTATGGCCGCCATTACCTCGTTGTTATTTCCTCCATTCCTGTTAAACATTAAATGCTGAAAGTTCTGGTCTTTGTGACCTTAATAAAGCGTAAAAATTATTATCATTATTATTACCAATAGAAAGAGCTTAAGTAAAGAAATATTCTGAGTATTATGGTAAGACTGTGCAATTAGCACACTAAATGTTAAGGTCATGGTGTGATTGTTGTACTAGGACAAAATTTAATTGGTGTGTGGGTATGTGAATTGAAAAAAGTGAAGTTAGTGCGTCTTTGCGTTGAAACGGGTCATGTGCTTCATATCATGAATTGTAAGCTCATTGTCTACGAATGCAGGCGATAAAGCACCCACGCACAACACTTGCGGACCACGGATCACGGGCTTCAGTTCACATAAGAAACCCGTATTTTTTTCTTCAATCCTATGAAGCCGTTGTGGGATCAATCACACTAGGTTTTAAGGTGATTCTGGCACCGGGACGAAATAAAATCGGTTCAAATTTTGGTCAATGCGTCATTGCGTTTAATAGCTCAGGCATTGGGGAGATGGAACAGCAAAGCTAGTAGCAGTCACCAAAGCATACATTTGATTAAAAAAAGTATTCCGATGGATAAATGGATAATTAACTAATAAAAGTCGTGTATTTAAAAGTTTCATAAGTTTAAGAACGCGGTGTGTTTATATTCGCTCAAACAGTTCGAAAGCCGAGTACGGTGAAAACGTTGTTTTCGGTTTTAACTGTTTTACAGTCGTGTATTAGGCTTATTGTTCACCAGGTTTTATTATAAGGAATATTACGTTTTAAATTCCAACCCTCTTAATAACCGAATAATTGTTCAAGCGTTTTATTGGTCTCTGAATAATTAATTCTAAAATTTAATTAAAAATATTTTTTATGACGGAATACGCGTTAATTAAAGAATAAGCGCAAAACTGAAACTCTAACGATAAAACATGCGTCGTTTTTTCTGCCGTAAATTTTGGTTGCTATATTTCTACAGCTGCATGAATTTATTTCGAAAAATTTGCACCCACAATATTCTAGCTGAGTCGAGTCAGCATAAGTGCAACACATTTTACGCGAAAAGGGATAATGGGCTTTTATTTAAATACGCAAACCGTATTATTTTTTTCAACAATCCTTTGAAACCTTATGTGATGTAATTTAAATTGTAAATTGTAATGTCATTGCGTGATTGTTGTACTAGGACAAAATTTAATTAGTGTGTGGGTATGTGAATTGAAAAAGTGAAGTTAGTGCGTCTTTGCGTTGAAACGGGTCATTTGCTTCATATCATGAATTGTAAGCTCATTGTCTACGAATGCAGGCGATAAAGCACCCACGCACAACACTTGCGGACCACGGATCACGGGCTTCAGTTCACATAAGAAACCCGTATTTTTTTCTTCAATCCCATGAAGCCTTTGTGGGATCAATCACACTAGGTTTTAAGGTCATGGTGTGATTCTGGCCCCGGGACGAAATAAAATCGGATAACATTTTGGTAAATGCGTCATTGCGTTTAATAGCTCAGGCATTGGGGAGATGGAACTGCAAAGCTAGCAGCAGTCACCAAAGCATACATTTGATTAAAAAAAGTATTCCGATGGATAAATGGATAATTAACTAATAAAAGTCGTGTATTTAAAAGTTTCATAAGTTTAAGAACGCGGTGTGTTTATATTCGCTCAAACAGTTCGAAAGCCGAGTACGGTGAAAACGTTGTTTTCGGTTTTAACTGTTTTACAGTCGTGTATTAGGCTTATTGTTCACGAGGTATTATTATAAGACATATTTTATTAGAAATTCCAACTCTCTAAATAACAGAGTCGCTCTTTGAGTGTATAACGTGTCTTTATATAATTAATGCTACACTTTAATTAAAATTATTAGTTTATTGAAGGATAACGGGTCAATTAAAGAAATTACTTGAATCAAGAATAAGCGAAAAACTGAAACTCTAACGATAAGTTATGTTATTTTGGCTGCGTAAATATTGGCTGCAACCCTTCTAATGATGCATTAATCTTATTTCGAAAACATCAAACTGAAAGCCTACAAAGTGAGTTTAAGTATACAAAACGTTTTACGCGAAAAGAGATCATGTGCTTCACATCGTGAAGTTTATGCTCATTGTATAACAAGCATTTATTTTACCTAGTCGAAACTTTTTTTTCGAAGCCGCATCATAATACATGCAAGTTCTCTTAAAAAATATATTTTCCGTTACAAAAAAAAAATAAAAAAATAGTTTAACGAGTGCTTTTTATTTTGATTCAAGCAATTAGTAAGGCGTTTAAGTAAGATAGTGTCTTTTTTTAGAAAAATTATATCAGATATATCAGTTCCCTAAATAACGCTGGTGTTTGTGGATGGACATCGCTGTTTTACTTTTTTTAATCTTATTCTCAATAACCATGAACAAAAAATGTAAAATGGTTGTTTTCTATTCATCGGGATGAAAAAGTTGGGATTTTTTCTGATTTTCATAGAACCATTTTGCAATTTGTACGTCATAATATGTAATTCGTCAATCGCGTGAATGATTCTTGATTGGCTTGAAAAATTAACTATAAATTCGCTTTTAAAGTTTAACTAGCAGCATCGTTAGATAGATACACAATGAAAATAATCCTAATCCATATTTTGTTAGGTATGTGATTTTTTTCTTTTTTTTCTTCTAATCACTTAAAGATCTGCTTATTGTAAGTTGCAAGGAAATGTAAGTTTTTGATGAATTTAATTCCTTTTTTAAAGCACCTCGATGCATTGCGATCAATTGTCTTTTATTTGCTCCCAAAAAGTCGAAAAAGATGACACTGTTAATATATTATTGACCCTTCCTGATCAAATTATCGTAAGTGTTTTAAAGATATCTGATTTTGCTTATATTTATTTCACTTTTAACGTCTTCAATCTAAACCTATTTTTTTAGAGTACAGTACAACTGATTCCTGTAGAATCTCAATTCGTAACCATAAAAATGACAGCCGGTGGTAAAGTTTATTTTGTTCCAAAAATTAGCTTTTTTTAAAGGTTATTAATTTTATTTTTTTACGTGCTTTTAGAATATACTATTAAAATGTGGGGAACCGTTGCTTTTTCACGTTATGAATTCAAAGTAGGAGTAATAAAGCCTCACTTTTGGAACTTAACATTCCATGAAGGTCAGACTTCCGAATCAACCACCCAAGCTTTGACGACAACGGAAACAACGCCGCTAAACGACATCTCAACAACAATGGAAACCCCAACAACAACCGAAACCGCAACGGTGACTAAAATGTCAACGGCAACAAAAACCACAATAGCTAACGACATCTCAACTACTACAGAAACCCCAACGACAAACGAAGCCGCAACGGTGAGTGACATGTCATCGACAACAAAAACCACAACGGCTTCCGACATCTCAACTACTACGGAAACCCCAACCCCAACGAAAACCGAAACCGCACCAGTCACTGAAATATCAACGACAACAAAAACCTCCACGAAAATTCCAGTATCAACGACACACGACACAACATCGACGTCAAAAACCTTTCGACCGACGTTTTGTTTACAATCTTTAATTTTACTTTTTTGTGTGACATTTGCAATATTGTAATTCGATAAAAACAATTTGAATAATGCCTTTTTAAGGGATTTTCAAGAAATAAACGTTGATAAATAGACTTGCTATTAGATAAAAAAAAGCATTGTAATGCAATATAATTAACCGATAAAACGCGAAATCAATATGAGCAAACAAAAAGAATCATCGTTGATAATAACGCTTTTTACGGACACTTCGGGTTTGATAGTAATGAATAATTCTAATACTAATTATCCAATCAGTTTTATAAATTTATTTATTCGTAGTTTAAGCAACAATTTCTAAGCTTCCGTCAAATACCATTTACCATAGCAATGAGTCGGCAGAAGTTATGCCTGGGTGCTTTATTAGCTATATTCGTAGACGATAAGGTTGTTGTGATTCGAGGTTCGACGATAACTTAACCCACTTCACCTTTTTACGACATACGCGTCTAAAAAGGGCAATATATGAGAACGCAAACCAAAGTATAATCAAAAAAGGTTTCTTGATTCAATAATACAAAGGCTCGACGTTAGTTCGGCGATGGTGCGTTCGTGGGTAAAACAAAAAGGGACCAATAAGGTCACTACAAGGTTACACTAGACGACGTGAAGCACATGATCCGCGTTGGCGTTAAATGTGTTGCACTTATGCTGACTCTAAAATCCCAGCATTTTGTCAGTGTGAGTTTTTGTCAAAACAATTCATACAGCCGCAGAAAGATTGCATCCAAGATTATTGGCAGCCTAACCGTTTTGCGATAACTCTTCATAAAAGTAACCTAAAAGTGAATTAACGCGAATTCCGTCATTAAACAAATATCTTTAATTAAAGTGTTGGATGAATAATAGACAAATTATACACTCGCAGAGCGACTCCGTTATTTAGAGGGTCGGAATTTCTAATATAATATTTCTTATAATAATACCTGGTGAAAAATAACCCTAAGGCTTGACTTAAAGCATTTAAAACCGAAAACAACCTTTTAAACTTACTTGGCTATCGAACTGTTTAAAAATTAAAATGCCTGCAAACTTCGAGTCTGAACATACCAACGTCAGGTTTAGTCGTAAAATAGGCTCTGAAATGTATTTCCTTGCAAGCACTTTCAATTAGTTTACAAGGTGTTGACATTGATAGTGTAATAAAACAACAGGAGAAATAAACCAAAAAAAAATCAAAATAACAATATGAATCTTAACTATGTCGGAAGTATGCATGGCCTTTACTTGCATAGCATGCGACAATGGTAAGCTAAGCGATATTTTTCGAACAAAATATGGATTGTACGTTACATAGAAGACTAGTAATGGTTTAAACAAAGATTTAAGTAGTAGCTGTAGTAATTTTCCATCATTTTGAAGTAGAAGATCTTAGCCTCAGCCTCGATAGAATCCTTAAAAAGTTTTTCCGACAAGAGGCCCAAGACATCATTGCATATCTTGGTCAGTTCCTCTTCGACCTTCTTGCGATACACATTAGTTTGCTCCGCAATAGGAGTACCGGACTGCTTCTCAGCAATGCTAGACATAATTCGCCAAGAAGAGCGACATGCACAGACTACATTTTTGTAAGCAACGGATAGCAAGTTCCTTTCTTCGTTATTAAGCTCTGCACCCATCTCGGCAATAGTTTTTATTCCTGCGGCCATATCCTCAAATCGTTCGGCTTGTTCGGCCAATTTGGCGATGTTAACCAGAGAGGCATGGTCATTGCAACCACTGTCGGTGATCCAAGATAAAATGGCAACCATTTTTATGATCGTGGACACTTAACAGCAAAGGCGGTTACCGTGTTGAACGATGATTTCTTGAATATAGAGAATAGGCAGACCACTAGAAAAGGAGATTATTTTTAAAAGTCTATGAAGGGTTTAAAAGTCAGAACATTTAAGATTTGGGAAAATTATTGGAGAACAATATACAATACGGGGAATTATACAGGCATGGACAAATTTTTTTATGTGGCTAGAGCTTAAGCCAAGTCTCCTGAAACGACGAACAAGGAAGCAGAGTCGACGGCATTTATCAAAGACGGCATCCACATGATCGCTCCATGATAACCGACTGTTAAAAATAACGCCGAGGAATTTCGATTTTGAGCTCGAAGCGAAATTATGGAGTGAAGGTATTTCGGTAGTGTCAACAGCGGCTGTCGGGAAAAATGTTATATAGATGCATTTGATGCCTTCAGCAAAAGACCATTCTTCGAAGACTACTCGAGTACCTCAGTGACTGCCTGCCCGAGCTGTTCAGAATCACCATCCGTCTTGCATGCATGGCATAAAGTCAAGTCATCCGCGTATTTTATAAGTGTCACGTCGTTAGCGGACCGAAAGCTAGACGTGTAATAGTTAAAAAGGAATGGAGATAGCACTGCGCCTTGTAGTACACCGCAGTTATTTGTCAAGGAGGTGCAGGCTTCATTTCCGACTCTGACATGTTTACGTCGATTATAAAAATAGTTTTGAAGCCAATTAATCAACGATCCTTCGACGCCATCTTCACATATTTGAGAAAGGATGCGGGAGCGTGAGATAGTGTTGAAAGCAGACGAGAAGTCCAAGAAAACCCCCTTTACGGCTTTCGCTCCGGCATCAAGTAAAGAGCAGAGGGTGTGGGATAACGTAGCAACGGCGTCCAGAGTGCTTCGAGTTGATTTATTTGCAAATTCAGAGGGGTCATCAGCAGTTTTAAGCGTATCATCTAATTTAGAGAGGAGGTGCTTCTCAATAACTTTTAACCACACAGATGAGTTGGCGATAGCTCTGTACTTCACAGGTCCGGCGTAACGATTGGCCGGTTTCGGAATTTGTGTTATAGCGACATCTCTCCATTCCGAAGGAAATGAGCATTCTCCTAACGAATGATTAAAGAGCTGGGTGACAAACGGTGAAATCTCGCGATGACAAATTTAAAAATTCCGGGGGGGACCCTGTCTGGACAAGCCCCGGTGAAGCTATTGAGGCCAGTCAAAATCGTTTGAGATAAAGGATTCGTGAGCGGGCAGGAAAGCGCTGGGATTAAGAGATTTAACGAGAGGTACCGCGGAATGGTCAGCGTATTTGACGATAAAGCCATTTTCAGAGCATCAAGGTCTAGGGCACCACTTGGTAGATATGGGCGGCGGGTTCCTGTCAATCTGTTTAGATTTTTCCAGAGGTCACCGGGTTTTGATGTTCTAAACAGCTCATCTACAAATATTTTGTTAAGGCGATTTACCTCAGCTGTGATCTGTATCGAAATTGGTTTAATTTCTCGATGCCTCCCCTGTCGACAAAGTCGTTCCTTTTTTTGCCTTAGTCGTTTCAGAAATGGAGATCATTCCCCAGAAGTCTTCTATTTCTATTGAACGCGAAAAAACTTGTTATAGTGAACGCGATCGAGGATGCGTCTTTGACGACGTAGAATTCCTGTTTTGTTGGCATGTCTTTTGAATTGATCTGACATTTGGACTAAGAAAGTAAATTGTGTGCCGCAGGTTTGGCGGAAATTATGCATTTACCAAAGTAATATTTTACTGTTAGGCAATTTTGATTGTGGCGTTTTCCCATCGCTCGAATAAAATTGGCCGACAAAGTTGTTGACCGATGCGACTATAACTCTGATATTTGAATTTTTTACCCGACCATAACTCGGCGTCGAACGTGCGTTTCAGAATAAATCGATTTCTGTCAGAGACACTTCTTGGGTACAATCTCGTGTCAGAGTAATCATGACAACTGAACAGCTACGATCAAAGAAAATTTCGAGCAATAAGTCACAGTGTAGTCTTTTTTACTACTGATTAAACGTGATGTGCATAGTCCGGAACTAAATTTTCCAGTGAATTAGCGATTGAAGACCCAGTCGAATAACGAAAGAATATTTTTTTTACACACTACCGAACAGATCCGTGCTGCCAGCTTGTGGGATACACGTGACAAGCAAACGTTGGTTGCACTGCGGATGTCATGTGAAATGAACTAGGAATAAAAGTTCTTTTTGCCCACCCAGCAGTTAAAGTTCGTTAGGAACTCACATACCTCTTTCATTGACCCACGCATTAAGCGAAGCCCCCTACCAAACTAAAAAGCGGCGCTGAACTGTTTGGTCTTTTTTTGACACCGTCTGCCAATGCAGTACGGCGGTACGTTATACGACTACCGAATCGACGTTGCCTGCCTCTTAGAAGTTTAGCTTCCTAACTCGAGAGCCCGGCATATCAGGGCTCCCGGCAAAAATTCTAGCTCATTCCGAAAGATAACTCTCGCCTTCATGGTATAACACATGGTCAAAAACGAAGTAAATGCGTCAGAAGACTACCAGACTGCTATTATCGACGTTCGCGACAGCCTTTCAATAATTTCCGCTTTAACCTTCTACAGCTTGCGAGTGGCAAATCGAATGAGGAGGTTTCACTACAAGACGAAAGCGCCAGGAATGCGTGCAATCAGCCGTGTACAAGCCTGTCAAGGTTTGACTACTAAAAGGACAAACACACATAAGTATGGTACAATTTATACTTAAATCACTACCTTATCGATTAAAACCTCAACAATAACAACTGATACCCACATAACTACTTTATTTACTGCAGATCCTACAAATCCGCCAGCCTGCCCATATTTAAAACTTTGTACCTAACTTTCCCGTTGGCCAAGTTGTAACATATTGTGTCTCTCTTCCCCTGTCTGGAGGGGAGAACCATGTAGTTCTTATTTGTATCTTTGACTTGCTTGGTTCCATTTTTTTATTGTTTAAGTCTTGCGTGCAAAAGTAATTACTATACGTAAGCGTTTTATAACCTTGCTCGCTATATTTAATAAAATACTACTTCTACCTTGAGTTGGGGACAGCTTTGTTACTCATACATTGATTTACGTTTTCCGTAACATAGTAACAGCTAGAATCTCGTTTGATAAATTATAGAATAAAATCGAGATACTGATTATATTTAGTCTTCTGTGATTTATAAAGATTATTAAAGTCGCCTTTGAAATATTTGGTACTACCAGTTTCGCCCAATAAAGAATATCTTAATAATGCAAAGCAATAATCTTGTTTCCAGCATGTACACGTTGAGGCCATGCTGAACCAACACCCGTATTTTGTTTGATTAATGTCTGCTCTGGGGTGCTCTACGCCGGAGCTATTGATGCCTACGCAACTCTGTGGGTTGATTTTAGATTGCTAACAAACGCGATGATTATCTACGTCAACGTCTGCAAAACAGTGCTTTAGATGCTCCTCGAAATCTCAAATCAGATTAGTAAGTAAGGTGGTCTTCTGAGTGTCCTATTTGACACGACTACATTTGCGACAATCTCCTAGTAGAGGAATAGCCAGCTTCGTCCACGTCGTCAAATTAGCACGAGGAACGTTGGGAATAGCGTGTGCTGGTTGCTGGTCCAATCTCACAGTTAAGAACGTTCTGAAAGTTAGCAGCTGGACTAAACCGTATTTCTGACCGTCGAATCTCGTAGGAGATCTACACCCAACCCTGCTTGGTCTTTTAGGATCTGCCTACAACATGCACTGCGAGGAAGGTGTGGTTTAGCGCGCAGTTAGTATACATGACGACCCTCACAAGAGCTACAAAAAGAATTGCAACGTGTTGCATCTGCTGCACCAACCTGTCTTTTAATTCTGTTTGAACTTTGGCCGTTTTTACGTTTCGTTGGGACTTTGATAAATTCGATACGTCGAAGGTTGATTAGGGACCGTCCAAAATGCCCACGACGCTCTTCTACGCGAACGCAGGTTCAATGAATGCGTTTTTTACCTTTGGGTAAAGGTTTATCGAAATGTCATGAACAAACAGGAGGCTGGACGCAGCGCACCTGCCTCGAGCACCTCCCGTTTGCTTCGCGAAACAACATCTGTGGACGATGTTGCGCGCTTTATCCCGAGATACTTTGCCGGCAAGCACTCCCTCCAGCAGCGCAAAAAAATGGCCAAATCTGTCAGTAAGATACTACATCTACTCACATATCATCAGTAGAGTTGTTTGTTTTTTCTTGGAGATATATTTTTGTTTTTCTGCTTGTTTAGTGTGGTTCGCCAGAGAACTAGTACCCAAATACGCACCGCGCAATCGTTTTTCCGTTTACATTGGAATGATTCTAGCAGTTTACTCCTACGCCTTGTTCCACTTAACCTTCTGTCTTGCAACGTGTCCGTGGAACTCAAACTGTGTGTCGCGACACACTCTGATGGTTAAACAATAATCGCACTAGCGCTTGCTTTTGTTGTTGAAATGATTCTTGGACCTGAAGCCGCTGAGAAAATCAAGAAAGTTTTTTTGTCGTTTGACACAATGTCTCGTCGAATCGAAGATTTATCATCCGATTTAAAAGAGCCAATTCGTGAAATTTTCGAAACTGAAGTCGAATCAAGGATGATGTGGTCTCTTCAAGTCGATGAATCTACTGAAATCTGTGGAAAAACTCAGCTTCTTGCGTTTATTCGCTTCATTAAAAATGATAAATTCATAAATGAATTCCTTTTTTGCGATGAACTGAAGACCATGACGAAAGGAGAAGACATTTTTGATTTGGTGAAGAAAAATGTTTTGCTTTTCAACTTGAAGTAGAAGAACTGCGTCAGTGTGTGTACTGATGGATGTCCTTCTATGCGAGGAAATCATAAAGAATTCGTTACGCTCACTCTTCAAGAAAATCCAGACATAATCACCACTCATTGCATGATTCATCGCAGAAGCCCTCGCGTCCAAATCATTACCGAAATATATTCAGCCAACTCTGTTATGCAATGAATTCCGACTTCACATCGCTGCTTTACCACACCGAGGTTCGCTGGTTGTCAAAAGGAAAGGTTTTGAAGCGTCTCGTTTATCTCAAAGTAGAAGTAATTGCATATTTGGAAGTCGAGGAAAAAAATTTGGGATTCGATCTTTGTGACGAGATTTGGTTGCTTAAAGTTAATTTTCTCTCTGATCTCTTCAACAAACTGAATTCTCTCAACTTGAGTCTCCAAGGACCATCGGAAAACATTATCTTATCGACATGCAAACTGAAATCGTTTGATGAAAAACTGACGCTATGGAAAAGCAAAATTTCGAAGGGTATTTTTGAATGCTTACCTTCCGTAAACGAATCTCAGTTAAAGAACACAGTCGCTGATGACATCATGTCCACACTGATAAGCCTTTAATTAGCAATTCACCATTATTTTCCATCACTTAATATCGACGAATATGACTGGGTTATTAACCCGTTTGGAAGCAACCAGACACCAAATATTTCGTGTAAAGAGAAAGAAGAGCTGACCGAGTTGAGAAATGACAAATTCCATCGACTGGGATTCGCCAAAAAAGGTTTGGACGAATTTAGGTTCTCCTTGAAGCAGTTGTTTCTAGCTCTCAGTTTGAAAGCAGTCAAAATCATTTTGCCGTTCGCGTCTTCATGGTGTTTTGAATTTGGATTTTTAGCTTTGACTGAAATCAAATCAAAAAAGAGAGCGCGACTCCTTCGACTTGACGACGCAATTTGTGTTTGTTTGTCAACATTAGAGCCCCGTTTGAATCTTATTTGCTCTCGAAAGCAAGCCCACCCATCGCATTAGAAATATACACGTTGGAAACAAATTTTAAACAAAACCTTTTTTACTTAAGGTGTGTCGCGTAACTTTTCAGATATTCCAAGTGTGTCAAGAGTTAAAACGTTTGAGTAACACTGCTCTATGTAATGGCTTGATTGACTAATTGGAACAAGTAAGATATTTATGCCTTGTTTTGATAATAAATTTAGATGTCTTCTCTCTTCCTGCTTCCACCTTTTCTTTTCATCACCTTGATCAAATCTTGATTTTTTACCCAATTCTTATTCAGCGTCATGCTACTCTGTCTAAGCCTAGCATCTCACTAACATCAAACGGATGATTTTCGTTTCTATCCCGGAATTTTAAAGTCTTTCGAATCACGTCCAAGAATCGAAGGGTAAAATGTGGAGGAAGCTGTTTTCTGCCTGGCTTGCCCTTCTTCTCTATCACTCGACTAAGTTTTGAATGCGTTTCTGTTTACAAACGAAGTCTCTAGCAGATACCACTTCATCCAGCCACTCACAGGAAATCAGGGGATCAACGCGTCAGGAAGTTTGACACGGGGGATTAGTGATAGTTCCGTGAGTGGACAATGCGTATCGTACAAAAAGCGGAGATAACTATTGATATTGTCTATCTCTTTATCGAAGTTGGAATCCTCGAAATATTTGATGTCGGTTGTGGCAACGGCATCTCTTCAATTGCACTGGTTCTGGAGGCAGTGAGGACGAAAAAGAATTTTTTTAGGATTGGGACAACATTGATGGTTATTTTTATCCTTGCCATATATTTTCGGTAGACAAACAACGATGCAGTGGTCCGAGTTGGCTAAAGGCGCACGGTTTCGACATGCATACAGAGAAGAATCGGACACAAATATGTGATCAAGAAGATTCCCTTCGCGTGTTGGAAAATTGACTATGGTATTAAGACCAAGTGTAAAAAGAGGGCTAATAGGCGCAGAATTGAAATCACAACACAGTAAAATGAAAGAATTATCCATAATTGAAGAAATAAAAGGTATAAGCGAATCATAGAACTTAGATATGTCTGTTCTGGTAGAAAATGGGGGGAAATACAAGTTAAAGACTGTCACAGACTTGCAGTTTTGAAGATGGTTTTGTTATCTTTTAATATCTGACGAAAGATCTCGGCCTTAAGTTCAATGATCGAAAGAGATCGCAAATCTAACCTTCTTCGATTGCTATGCAAGTAAAAACCATGCATCCCGCCGACATGGTTAACATTCATCGTGTAATTTTGGACATGGAAGATAACAGTCAATTTCACCTGTCCTTCTTACGCCGTCCTCTTATCAAACACACAAAAATTGAAAGAACTTAGAAAAGGCTCTGCTTATTTACCAGCAGAAATGGCACGCATTAAAAGGGTATAATAAGAGTCGAAGTGTACAGGCAATTAAACTTTGAACCATAACATATAATAATAATTTGTACGCTTTATTAAGGTCACAAAGACCAGAACTTTCAGCATTTTAAGATTTAACAGGAATGGAGGAAATTACAACGAGGTAATGGCGGCCATAGAAGGCCTTGTCCATAACCCGCGCGAGACAGTTTCCGCCACCCGGCCTCCAGGTTGCTAGATTACAAGCGCACGCCACTACGCTCGGCCAAACCATCTATCTATCTGACGAAAGATCCTTACTTTATATTCTTTGATCGAATAAATCGCAAAGCCTACTTTCTGCAATCGCTATGAAAGCCAAAGCGATTGTGATAGTATTGTATATGGGGTAGAATAAACCCTGAATGGAGAATAGACG
Source organism: Proteocephalus fallax (assembly GCA_028672205.1). Taxonomy (NCBI): domain Eukaryota; kingdom Metazoa; phylum Platyhelminthes; class Cestoda; order Proteocephalidea; family Proteocephalidae; genus Proteocephalus; species Proteocephalus fallax. Next base: position 127,968 of record JAPUBX010000852.1, read on the forward strand.
AAATGTCTGTAATACCGGTATAACTCTCTAAGCCAACCGAGACCCTTGACGAATAGAACACGTGCAGAAACGATAATTCGTATTCAAAAGTGTAACGTACGATATACGTTAATATAGTAAAACACAATTAATAATTCGGGTTAGCAATCACCACATCCACCTGGGTGCAGCAGCTTCGATGGCATGCGGTAGTTGACCGGCGATTTCAAACCCAAACGCTCCGAGCGCCGAGGTAGAACTTTCGAGCTTTGGTCTGGAACAGATGGAGTCGTATTAGCCGGATCAGCTGGTTCAGACGAATAGAAATCAGTAGCGGGCACGTCTGGTTCAGAAGGATGGGAATCGATGACGGGCATAGCTGGTTCATCGAATCGGATTTGATCGACATGCCGACGATGACTTGATAAATCAGTGACGTCGAGGATGGTAACCATACGATTCCCACTTCTTCCAAGAATAAGACCTCGAGACGGTCGAAAATCATTCCTTTTGAAAAAGGTGACCTCTCCCGAACCAAAGCATTGGAACGAATTTGCGCCCCTTGAATTACACAACCGGATATTTACCAGTGGTTGCTTGATAAGCGGATTAACCGCCACATTATAATCGACAAAGCGTCGGAATAGCTGGAGGAGTCTCTCGTCATGATCATGCCTGCTGACACAAATGACAAAAATGTCATCTTGGTAAACTACAATATTATAAAGGCCATCCAATATGCCATTAATGCAATCCTGGAAAATAGCCAGGGCGACATTTAGCCCGGAAGGAAGAAAGTTGTACCTGAATAACAAAAGGGTGTAGTAATAACTGTCAGCAAACTGGATTCGTCATCCAGTTGACTCTGTAAGTAGGAACTTTTTATATCGATTTTAGAGAAGACACTCGACCCATTATAATCACCACATATCATGGGTGTGCAACCGTCAGATTGTATTGGTGTAACAATGGGAGTGGTCCATTGTGAACAGCTCACTGGAGTCAGTATATTACGCTCCATCAATTTGACTTTGGGAATTATCAGTCCACCAGTCACTCTGGTGCACTTTTTGACTAGATATTTGAACTCGGAGTCAACTGCCAGTGATATATTGAAACTCAGTTGAAACTTGAACTGCTTCATGACGGTCAAACCAATAATAGCTGGACCCGTCGCCGACACCAAGAATTTGCATAGGAATTTGGTGCCGTCTCGTATAATATTAATCATACAGAAGCCAAGAATTTTCAGGGAATGACCAGTGATACCAATAATCAAATGGTCTGTCTTCTGTATACATGGACTTGGACAGAACTTCTTTAATGACTGGATAGGAATGAGTGAGTCCACACTCCCAGTATCAACAATAAAGGAAATCTTTTTTCCATGTGAATTCGTTAGTTTCTTAGAAATATGGCCAGCGCTCTGATTGCTAGAACTCATCAGAGCCATATCAGATATACTGTCCTCGAAATCGTTTGTAATCGCACAAACCTTGGATTTGCCGACCGACTTGATGTGGCCTATTTTGCCACAATTATAGCATTTCGCATCACGGAATTTACATTGCTCCCGTGAATGCAATTTGCCACACGAATGACAAGTATTGACTGAGTTATCAGTCTTGATTTTGCGATCTTTGAATATCCGCGTGTTTGGTCTCCTTGGGATATTTATGGAGTGAAACACTAAATCTGGAATATGAGAAATATTGATAATATTCGAGACATCTTCGAATTGTTCGCATATAGCACGAGCACTTTGGAATGTAGGATTTTTTAGCAATAGTAATTGTCTTTAGAGATTTGTATCATTGATGCCTGCAATTAAACGGTCGCGCAATTGCGTGTCTAACTGAGCTTTAAAATTGCATTTTGCTGCCTGGGTCTGAAGTAGAAGTATGAAATCTCGAATTTTTTGGTCGGATTTTTGCATAATAGTATGGAATATGCTCATTTAAGCAGCCTCAAAAGCTATAGGCTGAACATGCTGAATAATAGCTTCCTGGATCTTCGCAAGTGGCATTTTAATAGGAATATCCGGATAAACCAAGTTTTATACCAGAGCATAAGCATCTTTTCCAATTGCATTCAGAAAATAAGCGGCTTTCTTTTCTTCAGCGAGATTATCTTGGGTAAAAACCCAAATTTCGAAACGCTCAATATAGTCTAACACTTCTCTTGGAGTTGCATTAACTGATAAGAATTCGAGGTTCATTTTTGACATTGTTGCGACGCCAAATGCAATAGTATTGTATATAGGGTAGAATAAACCCTGAATGGAGAATAGACGAAATGTCTGTAATACCGGTATGACTCTAAAAGCCAACCGAGACCCTTGACAAATAGAACACGTGCAGCAACGATAATTCGTATTCAAAAGTGTAACGTACGATATACGTGAATATAGTAAAACACAATTAATAATTAGAGTTAGCAATTACCACAGGAATGCATAGCGCCGACATGGTTCACGTTCATCGTGTTATTTTGGACATTGAAGATAACAGGCAATTTCACCTCTCCTTCCTATGCCATCCTTTAATCACACACACAATTGCAACAAATTGTATACAAATCGAAGAAACGTTTAAAAGGCTACATTTAAAAGATAGTCTCAAGCCTCTGCCGATATAACAGCGGAAATGCCACGCATTAAAAGGGTATAATTAGACTAGAAGTGTACAGGCAATTAAACTTTAAACCATAACCAGCTTTTTATCTGACGGAAAGTCCTTAATTTATGTTCTTTGATCGAAAGAAATCACAAAGCCGACTTTTTTCGTTCGCTATGCAAGTCAAAGCAATGCATACCTCCGACATGGTTCACATTCATCGTGTTATTTTGGACATTGAAGATAACAGTCAATTAAACCTGTCCTTTTTATGCAATCCTCTTATCAAAGACACAATGGCAACACATTGTATACCTTATCGATAGAACATATACTAGGCTAAATTTATAAGATTGTCTCAAACCTTTGCTGATATCACAGCTTCAATGGCACGTATTAAAAGGGTATAATAAGACTCTAAGTGCACAGGCAATTTATCTTTTAAACATAACAATCCTTCTCTCTGACGAACGATCCTTACTTTATGTTCTTTGATCGAAAGAATCGCAACGCCGACTTTCTTCCTTCGCTATGAAAGTCAAAGCAATGCATAACGCCGACATGTTTCACATTCATCGTGTAATTTTGGACATGGAAGACAACAGTCAATTAAACCTGTCCTTTTTATGCCTTCCTCTTATCAAACACACAATGGCAATTAATTGTATACAAATCGAAGGAACTTATAAAAGGCTACATTTAAGAGATAGTCTCAAGCCTCTGCCGATATCACAGACGAAATGGCACGTATTAAAAGGGTATAATAAGACTTGAAGTTTACAGGCAATTACACTTTCAAACATAACCATCCTTTTATATGGTAAACGATCCTTACTTTATGTTAATTGATCGAATAAATCGCAAAGCCGACAATCTTCTTTCGCTATGCAAGTCAAAGCAATGCATACCGCCGAAATGGTTCACATTCCTCGTGTAATTTTGGACATGGAAGATAACAGTCAATGTCACCTGTTCTTCCTATGCAATCCTCTTATCACACACAAAATGGCAACACATTGTATACCTTATCGATAGAACTTATACTAGGCTACATTTATAAGATAGTCTCAAACCTTTGCCGATATCACAGCTTCAATGGCACGTATTAAAAGGGTATAATAAGACTCTAAGTGCACAGGCAATTTATCTTTTAAACATAACAATCTTTCTTTCTGACGAACGATCCTAACTTTATGTTCTTTGATCGAAAGAATCGCAACGCCGACTTTCTTCCTTCGCTATGATAGTCAAAGCAATGCATAACGCCGACATGTTTCACATTCATCGTGTAATTTTGGACATGGAAGACAACAGTCAATTAAACCTGTCCTTTTTATGCCTTCCTCTTATCAAACACACAATGGAAATTAATTGTATACAATTCGAAGGAACTTATTAAAGGCTACATTTAAGAGATAGTCTCAAGCTTCTGCCGATATCACAGACGAAATGGCACGTATTGAAAGGGTATTATAAGACTTGAAGTTCACAGGCAATTACACTTTCAAACATAACCATCCTTTTATCTGGTAAACGATCCTTACTTTATGTTAATTGATCGAATAAATTGCAAAGCCGACATTCTTCCTTCGCTATGCAAGTCAAAGCAATGCATACCGCCGAAATGGTTCACATTCCTCGTGTAATTTTAGACATGGAAGATAACAGTCAATGTCACCTGTTCTTCCTATGCAATCCTCTTATCACACACACAATGGCAACACATTGTATACCTTATCGATAGAACTCATACTAGGCTACATAACGTAGATGGTCTCAAACCTTTGCCGATATCACAGCTTCAATGGCACGTATTAAAAGGGTATAATAAGACTCTAAGTGCACAGACAATTTATATTTTAAAAATAACAATCCTTCTTTCTGACGAACGATCCTTACTTTATGTTCATTGATCGAAAGAATCGCAACGCCGACTTTCTTCCTTCGCTATGAAAGTCAAAGCAATGCAAAGCGGCGACATTGTTTAAGTTCATCGTTTAATTTTGACATGAATGATAACAGTCAATTTGAAAGGTTCTTCCTACGCCATCCACTTATCAAACACACAATGGCCACAAATTGTATACAAATCGAAGGAACTTATAAAAGGCTACATTTAAAAGATAGTCTCAAGCCTCTGCCGATATATCAGCCGAAAAAGAACGATTTTAAAAAATATAATAAGATATTATATGTATAAGGAATTTTACTTTCAAACATAACTATACTTCTTTCTGACGAACGATCGTTACTTTATGTTCTTTGATGGAAAAAATCGCAAAGCCGACTTTCTTTTGTCGCTATGCAAGTCAAAGCAATGCATAACGCTGACATGGTTCACATTCAACGTAAAATTTTGGACATGAAAGATAACAGTCAATTAAACCTGTTCTTCCAATGCCATCCTTTTATTAAACACACAATAGCCACAAATTGTTTACAAATCGAAAGAACTTAGAAAAGGCTCCATTAAAAAGATAGTCTGAAGCCTCTGCTTATTTACCAGCAGAAATGGCACGCATTAAAAGGGTATAATAAGAGTCGAAGTGTACAGGCAATTAAACTTTAAACCATAACCATCTATCTATCTGACGAAAAATCCTTACTTTATATTCTTTGATCGAATAAATCGCAAAGCCTACTTTCTGCAATCGCTATGAAAGCCAAAGCGATTGTGATAGTATTGTATATGGGGTAGAATAAACCCTAAATGGAGAATAGACGAAATGTCTGTAATACCGGTATAACTCTCTAAGCCAACCGAGACCCTTGACGAATAGAACACGTGCAGAAACGATAATTCGTATTCAAAAGTGTAACGTACGATATACGTGAATATACTAAAACACAATTAATAATTCGGGTTAGCAATCACCACATCCACCTGGGTGCAGCAGCTTCGATGGCATGCGGTAGTTGACCGGCGATTTCAAACCCAAACGCTCCGAGCGCCGAGGTAGAACTTTCGAGCTTTGGTCTGGAACAGATGGAGTCGTATTAGCCGGATCAGCTGGTTCAGACGAATAGAAATCAGTAGCGGGCACGTCTGGTTCAGAAGGATGGGAATCGATGACGGGCATAGCTGGTTCATCGAATCGGATTTGATCGACATGCCGACGATGACTTGATAAATCAGTGACGTCGAGGATGGTAACCATACGATTCCCACTTCTTCCAAGAATAAGACCTCGAGACGGTCGAAAATCATTCCTTTTGAAAAAGGTGACCTCTCCCGAACCAAAGCATTGGAACGAATTTGCGCCCCTTGAATTACACAACCGGATATTAACCAGTGGTTGCTTGATAAGCGGATTAACCGCCACATTATAATCGACAAAGCGTCGGAATAGCTGGAGGAGTCTCTCGTCATGATCATGCCTGCTGACACAAATGACAAAAATGTCATCTTGGTAAACTACAATATTATAAAGGCCATCCAATATGCCATTAATGCAATCCTGGAAAATAGCCAGGGCGACATTTAGCCCGGAAGGAAGAAAGTTGTACCTGAATAACAAAAGGGTGTAGTAATAACTGTCAGCAAACTGGATTCGTCATCCAGTTGACTCTGTAAGTAGGAACTTTTTATATCGATTTTAGAGAAGACACTCGACCCATTATAATCACCACATATCATGGGTGTGCAACCGTCAGATTGTATTGGTGTAACAATGGGAGTGGTCCATTGTGAACAGCTCACTGGAGTCAGTATATTACGCTCCATCAATTTGACTTTGGGAATTATCAGTCCACCAGTCACTCTGGTGCACTTTTTGACTAGATATTTGAACTCGGAGTCAACTGCCAGTGATATATTGAAACTCAGTTGAAACTTGAACTGCTTCATGACGGTCAAACCAATAATAGCTGGACCCGTCGCCGACACCAAGAATTTGCATAGGAATTTGGTGCCGTCTCGTATAATATTAATCATACAGAAGCCAAGAATTTTCAGGGAATGACCAGTGATACCAATAATCAAATGGTCTGTCTTCTGTATACATGGACTTGGACAGAACTTCTTTAATGACTGGATAGGAATGAGTGAGTCCACACTCCCAGTATCAACAATAAAGGAAATCTTTTTTCCATGTGAATTCGTTAGTTTCTTAGAAATATGGCCAGCGCTCTGATTGCTAGAACTCATCAGAGCCATATCAGATATACTGTCCTCGAAATCGTTTGTAATCGCACAAACCTTGGATTTGCCGACCGACTTGATGTGGCCTATTTTGCCACAATTATAGCATTTCGCATCACGGAATTTACATTGCTCCCGTGAATGCAATTTGCCACACGAATGACAAGTATTGACTGAGTTATCAGTCTTGATTTTGCGATCTTTGAATATCCGCGTGTTTGGTCTCCTTGGGATATTTATGGAGTGAAACACTAAATCTGGAATATGAGAAATATTGATAATATTCGAGACATCTTCGAATTGTTCGCATATAGCACGAGCACTTTGGAATGTAGGATTTTTTAGCAATAGTAATTGTCTTTAGAGATTTGTATCATTGATGCCTGCAATTAAACGGTCGCGCAATTGCGTGTCTAACTGAGCTTTAAAATTGCATTTTGCTGCCTGGGTCTGAAGTAGAAGTATGAAATCTCGAATTTTTTGGTCGGATTTTTGCATAATAGTATGGAATATGCTCATTTAAGCAGCCTCAAAAGCTATAGGCTGAACATGCTGAATAATAGCTTCCTGGATCTTCGCAAGTGGCATTTTAATAGGAATATCCGGATAAACCAAGTTTTATACCAGAGCATAAGCATCTTTTCCAATTGCATTTAGAAAATAAGCGGCTTTCTTTTCTTCAGCGAGATTATCTTGGGTAAAAACCAAAATTTCGAAACGCTCAATATAGTCTAAAACTTCTCTTGAAGTTGCATTAACTGATAAGAATTCCAGGATCATTTTTGACATTGTTGCGACGCCAAATGCAATAGTATTGTATATAGGGTAGAATAAACCCTGAATGGAGAATAGACGAAATGTCTGTAATACCGGTATAACTCTAAAAGCCAACGGAGACACTTGACGAATAGAACACGTGCAGCAACGATAATTCGTATTCAAAAGTGTAACGTACGATATACGTGAATATAGTGAAACACAATTAATAATTAGAGTTAGCAATCACCACAGGAATGCATAGCGCCGACATGGTTCAAGTTCATCGTGTTATTTTGGACATTGAAGATAACAGGCAATTTCACCTCTCCTTCCCATGCCATTCTTTAATCACACACACAATTGCAACAAATTGTATACAAATCGAAGAAACGTTTAAAAGGCTACATTTAAAAGATAGTCTCAAGCCTCTTCCGTAATCACAGCCGAAATGGAACGTTTTTGAAGGGAATAATAAGACTCTATATGTACAGGCAATTTAACTTTAAAACATAAATATTCTTCTATCTGACGTGCTATCTTTACTTTATGTTCACTGATCGAAATAAATCGCAGGACCGCACTGAAACGCATACTTGCCAAGTAATTGCCAGGCATACCGCTCGACAAAGTTTACATTCATTTTGCAATTTTGTACGTGTTAGATCACAGTCAAATGACCTGTCCTTCGTATGTCATTATTTGTCTTATTTAACCCATTTAATAGTGGCCACGTCGGCTGTTATCATGCCACTGGCTTGTTACGTCGCTTTGCTCATGGTCTATCGATTGGTCTACTATGGGTTGCCATTGTATGTGTCATAGGAGGATTGAATATGGAGGACAGGAAAAAAAGAGAGTATGATAGTGTATTGTAGAAAGCATGAGTGAAACACATGTTACATGATAATGGATCACTAACACCAGTTCAAACACGCAAACCGTATTATTTTTCCATCAATTCTATAAAGCCTTTGTGGGATCAATCACACCAAATCGTAAGTTTATGGCGTGAGTTTTGCACCACGACGAAATGAAATGGGAACACGTGTATGTGAATCATGAAATTTTTTTCTGTAAATTCATCATTGCGTCTTAATGTTTAAGCAGTAGACAATTGCAACGCAAGGCTATCAGCAAAAATCGCACAGCTAACTTTCTTTGTTCGCTATGCAAGTCAAAGCAATGCATGCCACCGACATGGTTCACATTCATCGTACCATTTTGGACATTGTGGATAATAATAAATTTCACCTTTCATTCAAATGCCTTCTTTTTATTACACACACAGTGGCCACACATTGTATTCATAATCGATAGTACTTATCTAAGGCTACATATATAAGATGGTCTCAAGCCTCTGCCGTTATCACAGCCAAAATGGCACGTATTAAGAGGGTTTAATAAGACTCGAAGTGTTCAGGCAATTTAACGTTCAAACAAAAACATACCTCTATCTGACGTTCGATCCTTACTTTATGTTCACTGATCGAAAGAAATCGCAAGGCCGACTCTCTTCGTTCGCTTTGCAAGTTGAAGCAATGTATATCGCCGACATGGTTAAAGTTATTCGTGTAATTTCGGACATGGTAGATAACAGTCAATTTCACCTGTCCTTCCTATGCCATTCTTTTATCACACACACAATGGCCACAAATTGTAAACCTTATCGATTCAACTTATACAGGGCTGTGTTTATAAGATTGTCTTAAGCCTCTTCCGTAATCACAGCCGAAATGGAACGTTTTTGAAGGGAATAATAAGACTCTATATGTACAGGCAATTTAACTTTAAAACATAAATATACTTCTATCTGACGTGCTATCTTTACTTTATGTTCACTGATCGAAATAAATCGCAGGACCGCACTGAAACGCATACTTGCCAAGTAATTGCCAGGCATACCGCTCGACAAAGTTTACATTCATTTTGCAATTTTGTACGTGTTAGATCACAGTCAAATGACCTGTCCTACGTATGTCATTATTTGTCTTATTTAACCCATTTAATAGTGGCCACGTCGGCTGTTATCATGCCACTGGCTTGTTACGTCGCTTTGCTCATGGTCTATCGATTGGTCTACCATGGGTTGCCATTGTATGTGTCATAGGAGGATTGCATATGGAGGACAGGAAAAAAAGAGAGTATGATAGTGTATTGTAGAAAGCATGAGTGAAACACATGTTACATGATAATGGATCACTAACACCAGTTCAAACACGCAAACCGTATTATTTTTCCATCAATTCTATAAAGCCTTTGTGGGATCAACCACACCAAATCGTAAGTTTATGGCGTGATTTTTGCACCACGACGAAATGAAATGGGGGCACGTGTATGTGAATCATGACATTTATTTGTAAATTCATCATTGCGTCTTAATGC
>JAPUBX010000862.1:0-34404 GCA_028672205.1 Proteocephalus fallax
AATGCGTACAAAAACAGCGGAATATCGCAATTGGTCATTTCTTTTTTTTCCGATTTCTAGTTAAACCAAAAAAGTTGAAGCAGGAACTAAAACACAGTCTTTATATTACTATTATTTACGCTGAAGGTTTTGGTCTTCATGACCTCAATAAAGCGCTTACAATGAAAGCAATTACTATTCTTATTATATTTAATTTACGAGAAAAGTCAATTTTTTTGATTTGGAATTGGTTTAGTTAATCGAGTGTGAAGACATTTAAAATGATCTTGTTGTCTAGTGGATTATCTATGCACTCAATGCAAAGCACAATCATTCAGTGCATTTCACTAGTTGTTAGATAATCTCTTATCATGAATTTAGTGACCCCTCTTATTTCCTCGAATAAATTCAATGTAACTCACTTTAACAAATAAGAAAGCAATGCAGTATCATTGCCATTCAAAGAACGGTAAAATTTCCATATATCCTTTTTTTCGAATTATATTTTCCCAAGAACAAGTTAAGCCGGAAGTTTGAGACCTATTGTGATATTAAGCTTGACAGTTTTTTGTCCTGACCGTATTTGACCTCGTGAACAGAATAGAGCAATTATAATTATTATAACAATTGGGACACTATTTATGGCCTGTCTAGACAACGTTAGTGTATAAAGACGCCTGTTCATGTGAGTTGCGCTTTGCAAGTAATAGACACGGGCATAATATACAAATAGAATGAACCGTCTTTAATTTTTTTTTACACGTGTTGAATAATACGAATTATTATTTTATCATTGTAAGCCCTTTATTGAGGTCATAAGAACTAAATAAATAGGTAATTCGGACAAACAAAGTGATTCATATTTGACCATGATTGGCTGTGCGACATCTCCTACTCAAATAAAGAGATACTTGTAGCCCCATCAACATGACTGTTGCTACTGAAGTTGTATATCTCATTTTCAGAATCCTTTGCCAAACTGCGAGCATCGACATAATGACCCGTGTCTTCGATGGTAGGACATGAACCGCTGAAACGACGATGAATTAGCTTATCAACGGTCGAGGTTGCAAGTACTTTCGGAGTTGGTGAAAAGTTTGATTTAGCGGCGGCGTCGGCATTAGTCGGTAATCTTGGAATGATAGTGTAGATTCCGTCTTCAGAAAATGTCCTCTTCTCTGTTAATTCGTTCTCCAGTTCAGTAGACTGGGTGTCAACTCAAACTGCAAAAAACCCTGCCAACGCGATTTGATATACCCTTATTGTATATTGTTTCCCCCGCAGTTTCCCTGACCTCAAATGATATGACTTTTAAACACTTCGACACCTTTTTTAGTGATCATGCATATTGTTTCCATCCAAGAGATTTTTGTTCGACGCAACTTTACAAATTGTACACTCTTTGCTGCTGGTATTTAAGATGACACCTCACATACACTCTTTTCAAGTTTATCGAACTGTACATTTCTGCAATCAATTCTTAGGCAATACTCTTCAATGCTTACAAAAACGGCAATTATTATTCTTATTTTATTTAATCTACCAGAATAGTCAAATATTCGATAAAACATCGAGCAAGTCGATTATGGTTACCATGCTGTTGCGAGCACGAATGTTTCAAGGTCGCGTTGGTTGCTGAATTGGTGTGTTTGAAGGGGTCAACATATGTGAACGAGAGTGTTTGTAGCGCTTATTTAAATGAGAACGGATTAGGAATGCACAAGTTATTTTCTGAAAAAATATCGTTTACCTGATTTAAATCAATAGTACATTGACAAAAGTGATATATTATAGACGGAAGCATGTATTTCGGAATTTGTAAGGTGAATAAAGAGTAAAAGCTTTTAAAATAATCGTGTTTTTTCGTGGATTTTCTATGCTATCTATGTAAATAAAAAAAAATCACTTTATATGTCCTGTCTGGAAAACGTAAGTCGATAAAGACGCCGGTTCATGTGAGTTGCGTGTTGCAAGTAATCGACACGGACAAAATACAATAATTGTGTTTTGCATGCATTGCATAGATACTCCACTTCACAACAAGATCATTTACAAAGACGTAACCCTCGATTAACAAAACAAATAGAATCACGGTAAGAAAATCGGAATTTAATTTGGTTTATTTAGGGACAGATTCACCATAAAAAGAGTCGAGCCAAGAATTAGGGAATTGCGTCTTTGCAGTTGTTTTTTAGGCGAAGAGGCGACGATGCTTTCTAACAGAAAGCGCGAACATATTGGGATTCATTCAAAGGTGTTGCTGGGCGATGGTTTGTTTGTTCGTGTGATTATTATATAGAATTGACTGAAACTGCATAAAATACCCTTGTACCCTGCAAGTCGATTATTGTTAACATGCGGTGGCATGGACGAATGTTTCAAGGTCACAGGAGTTTCTTACTTGGTGTGTTTGCGGGGGTCAACATATGTGAACGAGAGTATGAGTAGTGTTTATGTGAATGACAACTGATTAGGAATTAACCAGTTATTTTCTGAATTAATATCGTAAACCTGTTATAAATCAAAAGGACATTGATTTGTCACACATATATGAAAGGATTGATATTTTATAGACCGAAGCATTTCTTTGGGAATTGGTTTAGTACATCAAGTGTGAAGGCTTTAAAAATGATATTGTTGTCTGCTGGAATATGTATGCACTCCATGCAAAGCACAATTATTCAGTGCAATTTTACTAGTTGTTAGATCTTGGCTGATCATGAATTTGGTGACCCCCCTATCTCCTCTAATACAGTCAGTGTCAATGTAACTCTCTTTGACGAATAGGAAAGCAATGCGGTTACATTGGCATTGCAAGAACGGTGGCAATTCCATGTATTTCCTATTGTTTTCGAATTTTCGTTTCTCTAGAATAGGTCAAGAAGGAAGTTTGAGACGCATTGTCACAGTTTTACCAGAATAGAGCTATTATCATTATTATTACAAGTGGGACACTATATATGTCATGTCTAGACAACTCAAGTCGATAAAGACGCCGGTTCATGTGAGTTGCGCTTTGCAAGTAATATACGGACAAAATAAACAAATAAAATGAGCCGTCTTTAATTGATTCTTACACGTGTTGAATAATAAGAATTATAATTAAGATCACTGTAAGCCCTTTATTCAGGTCATGAGAACCAAACAAATAGGTAATTCCGACAAACGAATGGATTCATTTTTCACGATTATTGGCTGTGCGACGTCTCCTACTAAAGTAAATAGATACTCGCCGAACCATAAAAATGACTTTTGCAACTGCAATTGTTTGGCTCATTCGTAGAATCCTCTGCCAAACTGCGAGCATCGACATTATTGACCGAGTCTTCGATAGCAGGGTATGAACTTCTGGAACGACAATGTATTAGCTTATTCATTAAAGACGTTGCAGGTACGTCTGGAGTTGGTGAACATTTTGATTTAGTGGCGGCAGCAGCAACAGCAAGACGACGACGGGTGATGGTGTTGTTGAGAAGATGGTAATAGAGTTTAGTTATTTTAGGGACAGTGTCTTCATTAAAAAAGCAAGGACCAGGCTTGAGGAATTGAGTGTTGCCAGTTATTTTCCAGGCAAAGCGGCGACGTGGTCTGCAAACAGAAAGCGCGACATCAATGACATTTGAAGATGTGGTGCTGTGGTTGATTTGATAGATTCAGCTTAGCAGTGGATGCTTTGTTTGCATTAGAAGAGTCTGTCCCAGTGTTCGTGAATGGAGTCTTCAAGGTTTGAGTGCAAACAAAGAAGCGGCGTAGGCTGCCAAAAATACCCGTTAAGTAATTTGGATTAGAGGAGGCATTTGTGGGAGGTGTTTTGTTAATTAGAATTGACTTTCGACAGGATAAAGGGCTAAGGGTGGTAAATGAAGTATTTGTTGTCTTGCAGCGTGGTTTTGCAACAACAGGCGCGATTTCATTTGAATTGGAGAAGCTGGTGCTTTTTGATTGAAGACTGACATAACGTTATCGTGTGAATTCCATAATGCAGGCCAAATAATGATTTGTCTTATTTGACAGTTTAATGAGCTTGAAATTGATGTGCAGCGTGATTGGACGAAATGCATGCGCATAAGTTGGTGCTGTATTCGACAGCTCAGATTGGCTTATTCATTTCTAGAATAGAAATACGGGCGCACACGCGCTCAAACGGACGCACGCACGCACGGATGCAAGGCTGCCAAGCCGAAAAAACCAACGCCGGACGCGGCGTCTTCAAGTTTTAGTCAAGCAACACAGGTTGGAGTCTTGAAGCGGCTCAGTGTGGAAGCTGGGGTTGCACCGTTTTCACCAATTCACTGATCTGACGTGATTAGGTCGATTAATATACAGTTGGTATGATGCATAAGTCCATGACGACATGGTAACATTTTTATTTTGCGCGTTTAAATTCAAATTAATAGCATCTACGCCTAACATTTGGCATTCTGGTTGACATTTTGTGTCAATCCAATGGCATGAAGTTAAAGGTTAACTGTCTTTGAGAAAAAGATGAATACGCGATTCGCCGCAATCATTTGTTCACATAATTAATTTGTGTCATGTTTGTAGTAGGGCAACGACTCTGTTGAAATTGACAGTGTGTGTCTCTATAAAAAGCCCAGTGTAAGAGATTTTATCGCACCTTCTACGCCCATTCACTGGTCTCATTTCTTTCGATGGAATGGTCTGAAGATAATGGCCTTCTTGGGTGTCACAATCAAACTCCAGAAATCGCTTATCTCAATAATTTCACCAGCGTAATTCTGGCATCACTCTGTTAATTAGTTCGCCGGCTCAGGAGACTTAAAGTTTACAAAATCTGCAAAAAAAAAACCCTGTCCACGCGATTTGAATCAACCTTATTGTATATTGTTCCGCCACAGTTTCCCTGACCTCAAACGTTCTGACTTTTCAAAAACTTCGAAACCTGATTTTAGTGGCCTGCGTATTTTTTCCATCCAAGAGATTTTTGTTCGACGGAACTTTTGGATGACACCTCACATCCACTCTTTTAAAGTTTATCGAAATGTAAATTTCTTCAATAAATTCTTAGGCAATACTTTTCAATGAGTACAAAAACCGCAATTATTATTCTTATTTTATTTAATCTACCAGAATAATCATATTTTTGATAAAACATCGAGCAAGTCGACTATGGTTACCCTGCCGTTGCTTGCACGAATGTTTCAAGGTCGCGTTTGTTGCTGGGTTGGTGTGTTTGAGGGGATCAACATATGTAAACGATAGTGTAAGTAGCGCTTATTTAAATAACAATTGATTAGGAATGCACCAGTTTTCTTCTGAATAAATATCGTTAACCTGTTTTTAATCAATTGGACACTTATTTCCTACACATGTATTACAAAAGTTATATTTTAAAGACCGAAGCATGTATTTCGGAATTTGAAAGTCAATTGAAAGTAACGGCTTTTAAATTGGGATTGTTGTCTAGTGGATTATCTATGCTATCTATGCAAATAAGAATTTTTCACTTCAGATATCCGGTCTGGAAAACTGTAGTCGATAAATACGCCGGTTCATGTGAGTTGCGCTTTGCAAGTAATCGATTTTTTGCACGTTGTGCATTGATACTCCACTAGACAACAAGATCATTCTTTAAATTTGTCGATTGTCTGTATTTCTTCCCTGAATCCGTCGTTGTTAAGATCATACAGAAAGCCTTCACGTTTAATGTATAAATTTATCGATATAAGCAAAATAAAAACACAAAAGTTGCAATGGATGCAGAAATGGCGAGATTATTGGAGAATTAAGTGGGAGGTCTCATATAGCCTTGCGTCAACGATAAATTGTTTGCGGTATTCGATAAACGGTTTTCGTTAGTATTTTTGTTTTTTCAAAACTAAATTCATGAAACTGGTGATTTAAAACAAGACTCCAATTAACGTGAAATGTAAAGAAAGCAACTTTCGATAAAAATGAAAGTAACAACGATTTTCCCAAAACATGCTAAATAAGATTTTTTAATTGTGGTAGCCGTGATAGGGAACCGCTAAAATATCCGCTGTCACCTTCTCTTGAATAGATAAGAGTTGTATCATTAGTACGTTTATAAATAAGTATTCAAGAAGTGCCATAAATTACACGTGCAATCTTTTAAAAGGAAGCAATTGCCTGCCTTTTAATTACCTATTACACGATACGATAAGACTTTCAGTTTGCACGTGTTGGAGAAATTGGGATAAATGAGATCGAGGATTCTCAGTGGTATTCTCCCTCGCAATTCGATGCATATATTATCAGTCGTTTCTCAAATTCCAGAGGTTTTTTTGACTTGCTTTCCTATGATCTGGTCTGATCTTGGAAAATTAGACAAACAAAATGCGTTTTGTGGCTTACAATGAATAGTTAAAGTAAGCTACCACCACATTCACCTGGGTGCAGCAGCTTCGATCGCAAGCGGTAGTCGACCGGCGATTTCAAACCCAGCCTCTTCGAGCGCCGAGGTAGCGCTTGCGAGCATTCGTCTGGAACGATGGAGTCGAATTGGCCTGATCAGCTGGTTCAGAAGAATGGGAGTCAGTTACGAGCATAACTGGTTCATCGAATCGGATTTGATCGACATGCCGACGATGGCTTGATTAATCAGTGACATCGAGGATAGAACCATGCGATTTCAACTTCTTCCAAGAAAAATACCGTGAGACGGTCGAATATCATTCCCTTTGAAAAATGTGACCTCTCCCGATACAAGGCATTGGAACGAGTTTGCGCCCCTTTAATAACACAACTAGATTTTTACCAGTGGTTGCTTGATCAGCCGATTAACAGCCACATTATAATCGACAAAACGTCGGAATAGCTGAAAGAGTCTCTCTTCATGATAATGCCTGCTAACACCAATGACAAAAATGTCATCTTGGTAAACTTCAATACCATTAAGGCCATCCAATTTGCCATTAAGCTTCATTTTCACCAAATTGGTCTTTCGGAAGTTATTCAGGAATTTAACAGTGTCTACAGACGTTTAGTATAATAGGATTGTATGGAGGGTTGCATAAACCTTTAATATAGAATAGACGAATTGTCTGTATGACCGATATAACTCAAATAGCCAACCGAGACCTTAGAAGAATGAAAACATGTACAGCAACGTCGAATAGAAAGTACGGTGCAATACTCAGCATAGTAAAAAAACAATTAAAATTTTAAGTTAGAAACCACTTCATTTAGTTTTCCACTGGCTGAATAAATTCAGTCTTTGAGTTATTTTTCATTCAAATAGGCGGCGTTCTTTTCTTGCAGCAAGTCTAATTCTATGATGAAAAAAAGGGTTGCAAATTTTTATTAAAGTTGCAAGGACTAACTCTTTTACTATACAAATATCGTATCAATAATGAATACCTATAACAAAAAATTGTGTTCCAATTATGCCTGTGCGAGTGAAACGAATTATCGACATTTAGTTATACGCTTTAGTTGATGGCATTGTACGGTATTGTCTCCTTATTCATGGGAAATAAATTATGAAGACAAACGTAAACAAAAGATAAAGGCAGGTGTAAAATGATATTACTGATGATCTTCTTAATTCGAAGCATAGATAAAACACTAGAAAAAGAAAAAATGACAAAACCCGTCAAGAGAGTTAAACAGTGGAAAAGTTTACAGAACTTAAAATACACGGAGAATACAACAACTAAGGAGCAAAACATACCTTGAAGGCGTTATTCCAGACAAAACCGCAACAGGTATACGAAAAAAACGGAATACGGGTCCAATGAATAGAACAAGTGAGTAAATAAATCCAGCCTCGCAATCTGATAACCAACCACAAGTAAAGTCTTTCGTCAAGAAATTGTTAAGTAGAACCCGAGCTAAGAATTGTTTTAACAATTAGCTGTTATTCTGCTTTATTGATGTTACTATTACAATAAACTGTAGCAAAATATTGAAGGTGTATCAAACGCGCGCAGTTTGTGTTCTGACATGGAATGTGCAATGGATAATAACAAAATGGTTAGAAAATATCATAGGAATTAACATTCTTTGAACAAATAAACTACCGATGTAATACCTTTAAATTGAGACGTAGTTGTTCTCAACCGAATTACTATAGAACATATCGAACAATAAAAATGATTACCCGCGTCAAAATTCTGATTTTTGCCCATATCCCGTTTTTTTTAAATAAGTTTCGATAAATGTAAACAAGTAAGCACTTTTTGACATGGTCTACAAAATGAAAATATAATCATTCAAGTTTCTAAATTGAGGTCACGAGAACAAAACTTTACGGATTACACAAGATAGTATAAAACGTTCTGGCTATATCATAACATATTAATAACTCGTTTTGCTTTGTTTGTTTTCATATATACTGCTTGTGGTGCTGCGTGACAAATACATTTAGGTTTAAACATAAAATATTTATGCTCATTTAATCTCAAAAAAAGAAGTCGTTCACCTATTACACAACTTTTAATACATGTTTAGTAAGTAAGCATTATTGAATAGCAAAGACTTCATTAATAGTTTAAAATATGACGGTAATAGTTATCGTTAATGCGACTGTTTAAATCACATAGTTAACCCACCATATTATTTGTAAAGGATGGGAATTATCGGCTTCATAACAGAGTCATTGATCCTGATAGCGCTTTATTCACGAGCTTGAAGACATTGTGACTGGAAGGACCAACAATACCTTGGTTTCTAACGACCTGTTTACGCAAAAGCTTCGACAAGTTGTTACGTACTGAAGCATGTTAAGTAGGTACGGTACGCGTCCAGCTGCAAAAATCAGAGCAAAACCCAGCGCGTGTCTTTTTTACAATTCATTGTTGTAATATTTAACGAAAGATTTATTCTTGCCAACGTTGCAGTGCAGTAAGATTGATTTTCTTCATTGTTATTTATGCACATTTTTCTGGTGGTAATAACCTGGAACTTGAATGGTCAGAACAAACGCCAATGTAATTCCTCTCGAAAGTGAAATCTGGAGTCGTCTGATTTCGTGTTTAATTTAAATTTTCTTCGACCCAAGACACACCTTTCTTCTAAAAATCTAGTGTTGCGTTTCGTTAGTGTTTTCGCTTCTTTCACTAGTCTGCCTTATTAATCTTGATTTTAATAATATAAACATGCTTTGACGGTTATACTCGTTATCGTTCAACGCCATTCACATAGGTTTTCACTAGTCGCTGCTCGTATTATGCGTAGCTCTTCCCCTTTAATCTTGTTGAGTGTACTCTAATAACAATATTATTTTTTCTGTCTTAATAACCCGATTAGCGCATTAACCGACATAACGGACGGAGCGGTTAATAGCATCTTTTTTTGTGGTTATGTTTGTTAAAAATGTTAACTAAAACATAGGCCGCTTTCATTGATGTAACGATGTTAATGTCGATTAGATTATGCGTTTTAAGACCCAGAATTATTAAAAAACTACAATCGTTCGATATTTCTTGTTTTTAAGTAACTCCAAATTAAGCAATAAGTTACGGTTTCTGTAAATGACAATAAAAAATTTGATAACCGTCCAAATAATTTGATTTTAAAGGGAAGATTTGGGTACGAAAAGCGGGTTCAAGTCAGTTTTTTCAAAAACGAATATTAAAGCCAAGTTTCGTCGATACTTAAGACCACTTAACCTTTTTACGACAAACGCGTCTAACTAAGGGTATTATATGAGAACGCAAACCAAAGTCTAATCAAGATAGGTTTCTTGATTCAATAATACAAAGGCTCAACGTTCAGTCGACGATGGTAGTTTAAGAGGACGATGGACTCGATCACAACGGAGACAAACGTGGGTCCTCTTTTGCAGTTGTAGGTATACCTGGGCGCCTGACTTCTGAGATCTGGTTTCTTTAGGCCGAACGCTCCAAGACAAAACTGCGTAACCTCTGAAGGACATCGGAGAGAAACAGTGACGGCTTAGCTGCTCTTGGGTTAACAAACTCACCCGGTAAGCGGAGAGTTGCACCGTAGACCAATTCCGCCGGACAAAAGTCGACGTCGGGTTTAAAGGTCGCACGAATGCCAAGCAGGACGAGAGGCAAATTGTCTACCCAATGTTCTCGGTCATCCTAAGCCATGAGAGAGGCCTTCAGTGTTCGATGGAGGCGCTCAACCATCCCATTGGCCGCGGGATGGTAAGAGGTTGTGCGGATTCGCTCGCATCAAAGAAATTGCCACTTCTTTTGCAAAAGCGTTGATTCGAATTGTGCTCCTCGGTCGGTTTTCAAACGACGCGGAGAGCCGAAGCGCCCCACCCAGTTAGGCAGGAAAGCAAAAACGACCGTTTCTGCGCCGATGTCTGCTAGCGGTATGACTTCGCACCAGCGGGTGAAGCGATCTACACAAGTCAGTAAGTAGCGGAAACCCCTAGACGAAGGCAACAGGCCGACTAAATCAACATGAACGTTGCTAAACCGCGCGTCGGGTGCGTCGGACGTGGCGATCGGTGCCTTGGTGTGACGATTTACTTTTATGTGCAGACACCGAATGCATGCACGAGTCCACAGACGGACGTTTCTTTGCAATCCCTTCTACGAAAACCTTTCAGCCACTAGTCGGGTGGTTGCGCGAATACAAGGGTGCGAGAAACCATGAACCATTTCGAAAACTTGTCGCAGAGAAGAGAACACTGAGACAACGGGAAAGTTAAGTTTATAAGGGCGGTGTCGTCGGGCCAAATTCGAATACCCTCGTGTGGCTGGGCGTCAGACATCTCCTCGTAGTCGATACCATTAGCAAGCTGCAGACTGTTCAACTCGATGCGCGAAAGGGCGTCGGCAACCTCATTATCTGCGCCGCGGATATGACGGAATTCCAGGTCGAACTGGGAGAAAAAATCGAGTTGTCGGATCTCGCGTTCGTTGCAGCGAGAAGAGTTGGAGGCCATGGCATGAATAAATGGCTTATGCTCCGTGAAAATTAGAATGCGGCCACCTACCGAAAAATGGCGAAAGTGCTTTACGCTTAGGAAAGCCGCCAATAATTCACGACCGAAGGTGCTGTATCGGCGTTCCGTTGGTGATAAAGACTTCGAAAAGAACGCTTATGGTTGGCGCCGATGCTCGTCCCCTTGGTTTAGTACAGCGCCGACTGCAGTGTTCGAAGCATCCACCATTAAAGATAGTTGGGAATCAGGGCGCGGATGAACCAATAAGGTCGCGGCAGCGAGACTAGCCTTCAACTTCTTGAAGGATGCACTCTGTTCTGGTGACAGTTTAACCTGACTGTTTCCGCTGGAGGTCAGAAGGGTTAACGGCGAGGCCATCTCGGCAAACTCGGCGATGAAACGTCGGTAAAAATTCAGCATCCCGAGGAATTGTCGAAGCTGACGCTTTGAACTGGGCTCCGGGTAGTCAGGAACCGCTGTTACCTTTGCGTCCAGTAGTCGAACCCCTAGATCATTTACCAAGTGACCCAGGAAACTTACTTCGGTTCGGTTAAATGGCATATCTCGGGATTCACCACGAGCCCGTGTTCATCTAAGCGCCGAAGGACCACTTCCAAATAATGCAGGTGCTCTTTTTCGTCTTTGTTGGCGATAAGAATGTCATCGATATAAGTACAACAGAAGTCGAAACCGCGAAGAATTGAGTCGATGAAGCGTTAAAAGGTTTGAGAAGCGTTTCTGAGCCCAAACGGCATCCGTAAGAATTCAAATGATCCAAAGGGAGTTGTGATTGCCGTTTTCGGAATGTACTCAAAGGCGATGAATATCTGGTGGTACGCCCGGACCAGATCTATTGTGGATAAAATCTTCTTTCCATGCAGAAACGAGACACAGTCGTAAATGTGCGGCAGAGGATATCGGTCAGCAACTGCGACTGCGTTCAGGGCTCGATAATCGCCACAAGGACGCCAATCCCCGGGTGTGGTCTCCCTAACCATGTGGAGCGGGGATTACTACTTGCTGTCGGACAGGGGCGCGATTCCAAGCTCCATCATTCGTTCAAATTCCTTTTGTGCTATGTGTCTCTTTGCTGGGTCGAGACGGCGGTAACGCTGAAATGTGGCAGGGCCAGTTGTCTTTATATGGAAGACTTTGTCTTGTGGTAGCTTCTGTCGTGTTCGGTTCAAGTTTTGGAGATCAGGAAATTGATTGAGAAGGGCGTTGTAGAGAGAGCCGATAGAAATGTGGGTGAGGAAGTCATTGCTGTGTATCCCAAAACTACCGCTGCCGTCGATTCGTCAACGAGTTTCTTTCGTCGGACGATGGCAGATAGGTCAAACGCGAAAAGGAAGTTTGCACCTAAAGTCGCATGAGGGACATCAGCCACGATGAATGTGAACGGGAAAATTCGCCCCAGCTCGAGGTCGAGACGAAGCGCACGCTGGCCATAAGTTTTGATGTTACTTCGATTGGCAGCCTGGACGCCGAAATCAGTGTCCAGGTGTAAACGGTCCGACATAGAGGGAAGAATTACGCTCACGTCAGCGCCGGAGTCCACCAGTAATCGGTGACCGCGTTCGACGTCCTTCACAAACAAAATGCGGCTGGGTGTTTACTTGCTAGGCGGAGTGAAAGCCGCACTCACTGCCTGACCGTTTCGTTTCCCGACCAAGAACATGGAGGACGGCACCGCCTTGCTTTGGACCCAAAAAACGGCGACTGATAGATGGCAAGGGTGAGCGGCGAAAAATTGGTCCGCGAACTCGCCTAATTCGGACAACGGCAGCGTAGGTGGAAGCGTAGCCAATGAAGCTCTGAATATTTGTGGCAGCTTTTGGGTGAACAAGTGACTAATGATACATTCGCTGACATCTTGGTTCACCGATAAGGCTTCCAGGCGCTGTCGCAGTTGCGACGGTCTTTCGTCACCCAGTTCCTCTTCATTGAAAAGAGCGTTGAAACGCTGTGTCCGTGTCGTCGCAGACTGCCGAATAAAAGCTGTCTTAAGCACCTCGTAGGGGCTCTCTGACGGTGGTGCAACGATAATGTGGCGTAAACGGGAAACCAGATCCTCTGTTAGTGACGCCACGACGTGATGAAACTTGGTTTTTTCAGCGACAATTCCTTTCGACGCAAACTGAAATTCCACGACCGAAAGCCAGGCCTCTATATCGTTCTTCCACGGAGGTGGAATTTTAACAGAGACGGCGCATGCGTCGGGCGATTGCTTAGTGGGGGCGCTCATCAGAAGAAAATCCGAAAAAAAAATTATGCTCGCCAATGTCGTGATTCGAAGACTAGTCGAAACTTAATACCACTTAACCTGTTTACGACATACGCTTCTAAAAAGGGTAATATATGAGAACGCAAACATAAGTCTAATCAAGATAGGTTTCTTGATTCAATAATACAAAGGCTCGACGTTCAGTCGACGATGGTTCGTTCGTGGGTCGAATTCGGTTCGTGTGCGGTAAAACAAGGAGGGACCAATCAGGTCACTACAAGCAAACACATTCGCAAAATAATTATCGAATAGACTTAGTCGATTAACAAAAAGATTATCTGCAGAATTTTAAATTGTCACATGATGCCAAGAGTGAAAGTTCTGTAAAAATTGAACACGGGGTCATTTAAGGAAAAGAATATCCGTCGAAATCAATAACAACTGTAAAGCGTTGGGCTGTTTTTCTGCATTTGGTGTACCTTTATAACCAAAAATGGTCAGGGTTACAGATTGCGTGTTTTCATTTTCTAAAAGAACAAAAGCAAGCAAAACAATTTATATAAACAGTATGCGATTTCTTTTGTCTATTAAAGTTTTATAAGCAGAATTTTACTTTAGACGTAAGTGTTTTTGTAATTCGAAAGTAGCCACTCATTATGTTATTTTGTTGATATCCTCAAGGACAGCGCCCGAATTGGTCATTTCAGAGAGCGCAGGCTCGACATACATTATCAAAGTCCCCACCAGTTAACAGTCTTATTGTGAGAATTGCGCGCTTGCCAATGGATGAAATGCATTCGTTCGGCGCAAGAAATCTCTAAATCACGGAGCAATGT
Organism: Proteocephalus fallax; assembly: GCA_028672205.1. NCBI lineage: Eukaryota > Metazoa > Platyhelminthes > Cestoda > Proteocephalidea > Proteocephalidae > Proteocephalus > Proteocephalus fallax. Next base: position 13,889 of record JAPUBX010000862.1, read on the forward strand.
GTTAATTAACAGCGTCGGCAATTCGTTCCTCCGATTGAAATTACGCTTCGTCGACACACCTAATACGCCTTAAATCTCGAACTTAAAACAAGTTTATCCTCGGAAAAAACGATAGTTTTGTGTCATCTTTCTTTCTTGATAATGTTAAAGAAGGAGTCTCTGCGGAACAATCTTTTTTTAGCTGCTCTCGCGCTATTCGGTTTTAAGAAAGAGCTTCTTTGCATATGACAAACCTGACAAACTGAACGAGTGTGTTACGACGTCGACAAATACTCGCCGACATTGCTTTGCCATTATAGGCTCTGACAAGTTGAAATGAGTTAATCGATCATTTGTTTAAAGGCAATTGTTTGACATTAAAAAAAATACGGAATGATTTTATTTTAAAATTTTAAAATGAATTCTCAAATATATCTCAGTACACATGAACTGCATTAGAGTATTAAAGCTTTAAAAGTTTATTAGAAACATAAATTTATCCACTCGTGTCATTATTGCATACAAGAATCTCGTGATTTAGGTTATAATGTAGTGCAATCATTTTGTTATTAGAAAATGTTTCCGAATCGATACATTTTTTTTTATCTGTTATAATTTTTTTTGCTGAATCAGTTTTCGTGTAATTTTATTGTTTCAATTCACAATGTTGTTGTTTTTCTTTATCTAAGAAAATCGAGGGTTCAAGACCCTTAAATCTTTTCATTTAAAGTCCATGTGTCTGTTTTAATTAACTTAAGAAAAAAACACGGTATTTAGGGTTCCACATTTACAATTTGTTACGGTATACTGGCTCTAGCCAGCCAATGGTATCTGTGAAATGGGACCTCGCCCATCAGAGGCAGGAAACGGGTTGCAAGCTCAAATGCACCCTCTTTATAATAATAGGTGCATTCATTGTTTTAAGTGTACAAAGCCAAAGCTTCTTCAATAAAAAAATGTTCAACTTCTTGTTTGCCTGTGCGGAAAAGACTAAATTTTGTAACATTGTGGAATGTCAGAATTGCAATATGTTGTTATAAAACGGTGTTCTTATGCGTGATAGGATTGCATTAAGGGTTTGAATTAACCCTTAATAGAGAAAAGTCGAAAGGTCCAATAAGACACTTCTCGACTTTCTCAAAGGTTTCGTCCGTAACAACCACCCCCACGATATTGACTGTTACCTTGGTCGCAGCCTTCTCTCATACCGCTCCACAATCCATTCGTCCACCGGATTTTCCTCCTTTAAAATGGTGACAGATCGCGAAATGAGCATCCCAGACGAAATTTTTACATGGCTCCTGCCCGCTTCCTAGATTTACCACCAGACTTTATCCTTAAACAACAAGAAGACCTTCGTAACACCCACAACTTGGCTCGTTTACACCTTGATTCGGAATATGATCGCCAGAAGACTTACTTTGACCGCACTTGGAGAGGAGAACTGAGATAGGGTTGTGTAACACTCCTTGTTTTACTGTGCTACCTTTACCTTATATGAGACGCGCGCCCATTATGGACACACCAGTAAACGCCCACGGCGTTACACACAACATAGCATGTGACTTTTGGATTTTCTTCCAGAAATCCTTGGATCAACGCGACGTTCTCCTTCACCCTTCTTAAACTTTTAACCGGTCTATTCTCTCTATTTGTGATACTTTTGTGTAACGATAATCGTATCCTTTCTACAAATTCTTGCAAACATATTTTAAACAAACCGATTTCTTCTCCCGCCTGTTTGATTAACATGCCATTTAAAAGAGACCTTGTTTTCGAAAACACCTAACAATGCTGTCACTTCAAAATGAGTACGAGATTGCTGCTAAAACAGCGTTGCCGAATCGCCTTGAAACAACTGCAAAGACTTTATTCCCAAAGACGAAGCCCCACCAATCTAATGCCCACACTTGTTTTAACATTTAACTCATTAGTCCTACAAGCCACTGCCGAGCATCGCTTCAAAAAATTTCAATACGTTTTTGCATGCCCATTGAAAACGAATTAGTCTGGTCGCCTGAAAAAAAATCCAACGACTGAATTTTTTGAGTCGGTGCTCGAAGCATATAAAACAGACACTGTCGCAAACCTAGAGCATATTCTTACTTTTGAATAATAACCCGACGATACTTTTTAAAATCTCAATAAGCTCGCGTTGCTGCTAGAAAACCGCGTCGCCGATAAACCTGAATAACTATTGCATAGTTGATGACCCTCTTCAGTTAGCTTATAATTCAAATCGAAGCACTCTAGAATCCGTGGCTACGTTATCGCACAAACTCCACTCTTCACTTGATGGCGGAGCGAAAGCCTTCAGAGGTGTTTTCTGGGACTTCTCTTCTGCTTTCACCACCATCTCACGCTCCCGCATCCGTTCTCAACTATGTGAATTTTTGCGTTGAAGGATGGTTGATTAATTGGCTTCAACACTTTTTTTCTAATTAATGTCAACATGCTCGAGTCGGAAATGAAGCCTCCGCTTCCTTGCTTAATAACTTCGGTGTACTACAAGGCGCTGTGCTATCCCCCCTACCTTTTCAACTATTACACGTCGAGCCTTCGATCCCCTCACGACGTGACACATTAAAAAATACGCGGATGACTTGAACTTATGCCATGCATGCAAGACGGATGGTGATTTTTAAAAGCTCGGGCAGGCAGTCACTGAGGTACTCGAGTGGTCTTCAGAAAATAGTCTTTTGCTAAATTTATCAAAATGCGTCTATATAATACTTTCCCTGACAGCCAATTTTGACACTTTCGAAATCCCTTTACTTTATAATTTCGCTTCGAGCTCAATATCTTAATTTTTCGGCGTTATTTTTTTACAGGCGGTTATCATTGAGGGTATCATGTGGATGCCGTCTTTGATAAATGCCGTCGACTTTGCGTCCTAATTAGTCGGTTCAGGAGATTTGGCTTAAGCTCTAGCCATATTAAAACACTTATCCATGCTGCATAATTCTCTTTATTGTATATTGTTTTCCAATTATTTTTCCCTGCCTATAATGTTTAGACTTTGTAACCCTAACCAGACTTTGTAATATAATCTCATTTTCTTGTGAATTTGCGCAAGGTCCAGTGTGTCGCTTTTTATTGTATGATGGATTTTGCAGGACTGCTTGAAAAAAATGATAATATGAATGTAAACCATGTCGGCTGTATGCATCGTTTTTTTTATTGTATAGCATCCGTAAAAGGTATGTTGTACGATCTCTTTCGATGTGTTATTATAAGGTCGGCATTGTACGTTCGATAGATAGATGGTTTTATTTGAAAGCAAACTTGTCTGTTACCAATTTGCCTTGATATAACTTTTAAATAAGTGCACTGGCCAGCTGGCATGATGGCACAGGCGTTAAACACTACTCCAATTGTTTTTCTGCTGAAGATCTATCGATAAGTAGAAATGTGGGCACTTATTTCTATCTGAATTATTCCAGCCTTTTATGAGTACCGTTTAAATTCTCTTGAATGCCAATCGCTGGATATGTTTGGCAAGCCAATGAACCACGTCATAAGTATAGGCGCTCAATTCAAGACTCCACGGTTGCATTATAGCTGTATAAGCCTTTGACAATGAATGACTTGTATTTTTAATGCATTTCAAAGGTTCATGGACAGACACAGACATTAGGTTGGCCCTCTTGCTCCAAAAAACGGCTATGCAGGCAGGCGACGCATCAGTAATAGTTGTTAAATGCATTCTTGATGCAAACGGTTGAAGGATAGCTTCTGAATTCAAAAAGGCGAGAAACTTCCGTAATGTCTGCTCATGCATAGAATTCCATTGGAAGGTTGGCGCATTCTGAAGCTCGAAGCACCAATTAATTCAGTCTTTTCTTGTCTGGGTAAAAAACTAGACTTATAAACAGTAAACCCAAGGCAATCAAAGCTTTGGACAGCAAATTTGCATTTCGACGGATAAACCGCCACATTGTACTCGACAAAGCGTCGGAATAGCTGGAGAAGTCTCTCGTCATGATCATGCCTGCTGACACCGTGGACAAAAATGTCATCTTGGTCAACTTCGATACCATTAAGGCAATCCCATATGCCATTATTGCACCCCTGGAAAATAACCGGGGCACCATTTTGCCCGAAAGGTAGAAGGTTGTACCTGAATAACCCGAAGGGTGTATTAATCACTGTCAGCAAACTGAATTCATCATTCAGTGGAATCTGCAGGTAGGCATCCTTTAGATCAATTTTCGAGAAAAAACTCGACCGCTTGAATTTATAAAGGATATCCTCTGGTTCCGGAGTTTTACATGTCTTCTGTAAAAATCGGCGATTGAGTGTCATCCTGTAATCACCAAATATCCTGGGCGTACAACCGTTTGATTTAAGTGGTGTCACAATAAGAGTGGCTCATTGTTAACAGCTCACAGGAGTCAGTATATTCCTCTCGGCAAATTCGTTTAGAGTCCGTTCAACCGAGTCCTGTAAGCCGAAGGCAATTATCCTTCGCTTCAAAAACATAGGATCTCCGGCAACATCGAGTTTGACTTTGGAAATTTTTATTCAACCAGTCACTCTGGTGCACTTTTGGACAAAATCTTTTAACTCGGACTTAACTGCCGGTAATGAATAGAAACCCAGGTTAAACTTGAGGCGCTTCATGACGCCCGAAAATTTCTGGACCACTCGTCGACACAAAGAATTTGCATAGAAATCTTCTCGTATGATATAAATCATACAGAAGCCAAGGATGTTCAGTGAATGATCAGTGATACTTAAAATAAACTGGTCGGTCTTCTGTATCAATTGAGTTGGACAGAACTTCTTTAATGCCTGGATAGGAATGAGTGATTCAACACTCCCAGTATCAACAACAAAGGACATTTTTTTTCCATGTGCATTCGTTAGTTCCTTAGAAATATCACCAGCGCTTTGACTGCTAGAACTCAGCAGAGCCATATAAGATATATATTTCTTTTCGAAATTGTTAGTATTCGTACAAACCTTTTATTTGCAGACCAACCTGATGTGGCCTATTTTGCCACAATAATAGCATTTCGAATCACGGAATTTACATTGCTCCCGTGAATGCAATTTGCCACACGAATGACAAGTATGCAATGAATTATCAGTCTTGGTTTTGCGATTTTTGAATATCCGCGTGTTTGGTATCCTTGGGAAAGTTATGGAGTGAAACACGGGATCTGGAATATGGGAAATATTCATAATGTTTGAGACATCTTCGAATTGTCGGCATGTAGCACGAACACTTTGTAATGTACAATTCTTTAGTAATAGTAATTGTCTTTGAAGATTTGGATCATTAATGCCTGCAATTAAACGGTCGCGCAATTGCGTGTCTAATTCGGCGTCAAAGTTGCATTTTGCTGCCTGGGTCTAAAATAAAAGTAAACAATTTCGAATTTTAATAGAAATTTCCGGATAAACCAAGTTTTTTTACCAGAGCATAAGCATTTTTGCCAATTGCATTCAGAAAGAAAGCAGCTTTTTTTTCTTCAGCGAGATAATCTTGGGTGATAGCCCATATTTCGAAACGTTCAATATAGTCCGACACTTTCTAAGTAAGTTGCATTTACTGATAAGGATTCCAGGTTTATTTTTGACAAAGTTGCGACGCCAAATGCGAAAGTATTGTATATAGGGTTGGATTTACCCTGAATATATAATAGACAGATTGCCTGTAATACCGGTAAAACTCTATAAGCAAACGAAGACCTTTGACGAATAAGACACGTGCAGCACCGATAATTCGTATTCAAAAAGTGTAACGTACGATACACGTTAATATAGCAAAACACAATGAAAATTAAAGTTCGCAATCACCACAGTTAGATAGATGGTTTTGTTTTAAAGCAAACTTGCTTGCTTCCAATGAGTCTTGATATAACTTTTGAATAAGTGCCATGTCAGCTGGCATTATGGCACAGGCTGGGAACCTTACTCAAATTGTTGTTCTGCTGAAAATCAATCGAAAATTAAAACAATGTGTGACCATTGTCCGAGTGATACGGGACTCGCATATGCAGGACAGTTTTATTGACTGTTATCTACAATGTCCAAAATTTCAATATGAATGTAAACCATGTCGGTGGTGTGCCTTGCTTTTACTTGCGTAGCATTCGTAATAGGTATGTTTTACGATCTCTATTAATAGGTTATTATCAAGTAAGCATTGCACGTTCGATAGATAGATGATTTTGTCTGAAAGCAGACTTGGGTGTTACTAATGAGTCTTGATATAACTTTTAAATAAGTGCCATGTGAACTGGCATCATTGCACAGGTCGACACTCAACTGAAATTGTTGTTTTGCCCAAGGTCTGTCGATTAGTTTTCAATGTGTTGCTTTCTTATGTGTGATAGAAGAGTGGCATGTGCAGAACCGCATGAATAAACTGGTATCTACCATGCCAAAAATGACAGTATGAATGTAAACTATGTCCGCGGTATGCCTTGATTTTACTTGTAAGCATTCGTAATAGGTATGTTGTATGATCTCTTGCGATGGGTTATTATACGGTTGGCATTGCACGTGCGATAGATGGATGGTTTTGTTTGAATGCCAACTTGCCTGTAACCAATGAGTCTTGATAAAACGTTTAAATAAGTGTCATGTCAGCTGGCATAATGGCATAGGCTTGAGACAAAACTCAAGTTGTTGTTCTCCTTAAGATCTATCGATTGGTAAACAATGTGTCGCCGTTGTATGTTTAAAAGCAAACTAGCATGTTAACAATAAGTCTAAATACACCTTTTTAATGTGCGCCATATCGGCTGAAATCATTGCACAGGCTTAACACTCAACTCAATTCGTTTTTTTGCCAAAGTTCTATCGATGAATATACAATCTATCGCCGATGTATGTTTTATACGAAGATTGCATACGCAAGACAGCTTAAATTGACTGTAAGTTTCTATGCCCAAAATAACAATATGAATGTTAACCATGTCGGCGGTATGCCTTCCTTTTTCTTGCATGTCATTCGTCATAAGTATGCTGTCCTATATTTTTCGACAGGTTATCATAAGGTAGGCATTGTACGTTAGATATATAAATTGTAATGTTTGAAATACAAATTGCCTGTTGCCAATGAGTCTTGATACAACTTTTAAATAAGTGCCATATCAGCTGGCATCATGGCACAGGCTTGACACTCAACTTTATATATTGTTTTGCCTACGGTCTATCGATAAGTAAAAAATCTATCGCCGATGTATGTATGATAGGAAAATTGCATATGCAGGACAACTAAAATTGACTGTAATGTTTCATGTCTTTATTTACAATCTGAATGTAAATCATGTCGGTGATATGCCTCGCTTTTACTTGCATAGCATTCGTAATAGGTATGACGTACAATCTCTTTCTATAGAGTTATTATAAGGTTAGCATAATACGGGTCAAAAGATAGATGGTTATGTTTGAAATAAACTCTCCTTTAAGAAATAATTCTTGATAAAACTTTTAAATATCTGCCATATCAGCTGGCATGATGGCACGAGCTTGAAATGTTACTTAACTTGTTATTTTGCATTAGGCTTATCAATAAGTATACAATGTTACGTTTGATTATTGTGTGATAGAATGATTGCATAAGCAGGACCGCTTAAATTGACTGTTATCTACCATGTCTAAAATAACAAAATGAATGTAAACCATGTCCGCGGTATGCCCCCCTTTTAATTGTAAGCATTCGTTAGAGGTATGTTGTACAATCTCTTTCGATGGGTTATCATACGGATGGCATTGAACGTGCGATAGATGGTTTTGTTTGAAAGCCAACTTGCCTGTTACCAATGAGTCTTGATATAACTTTTAAATAATTGCCATGTCAGCTGGCATCATTGCACAGGCTTGATACCAAACTCAAATTGTTGTTTTTCTCAAGATTTATCGATATATATACCATGTATTGCCGATGTATTTGTGATAGTAGGATGGCATATGCAGGACAGCTTTAATTGACTATTATTTTGCATGTCCAAAATAACAATATAAATGTCAAGCATGTCGGCTATATTCCTAGCTTTTACTTGCATAGCATTCGTTATAGGTATGTCGTACTATTTCGGTCGATGAGTTATTATAAGGTAGGCATTAGACGTGCGATAGATATGAATTTGTAGCTAGCATTATAGCAAAGGCTTGAGACTCAACTCAAATTGTTGTTCAGCCCAAGATCTTTCGATTGGTAAACAATGTGGAACCGTTGTATTTTTGAAAGCAAAATAGCATGTAAACAATGAGATTAATATACCTTTCAAATGTGTGCCATGTCGGCTTGCTTCATTGTACAGGCTAGAATATCTACTCAAATTGTTGTTTTGCTAAAGATCTATAGATCGGTATAACATTGTGTTGCCGTTGTATGTTTGATAGAAGGATGGCATATGCAGGACTGCTGTAGTATTCTATTGAGAGTTGAATTAACCGGTTAAACTCTATAAGAAATCCGAGAAGCTTAACGAATGAGACACGTGCAGCCAGAAGTATTCTTATTCAAAAATGTGATTTACAGGCGATTTGAAACCAAAACGCTCCGATTGAGTCATATAAGCGTGATCAGAATGAATCAAAAATTGGAATTAATAAGAGTCACGGCTGTTTCCGAAGGATGGGAATCCATAACGGGTATTCATGGTTCATCGAATCGGATTTGATCGACATGCCGACGATGAGTTGATAAATCAGTGACATCGAAGATATTTACCATACTATTTCTACTTTTTCCAAGAATAAGACCTCTTTGAAAAAGGTTACTTCTCTTAATTTAAGGCATTGGAACGATTTATTGAGTTTGCGCAACTTAGATAACACAACCAGACTTTCACCAGTAGTAGCTTGATCAGCATTACGGTACTCCATTAGAAAATTGTCGATAGACCGATCTAAGTCTGTCACTGCACGTGGATACATAGATGATATATAAATGTTCAGGGTATTGAAGAAGTTCTCTGCTAGGCCTTTCGACTGAGTATGTCTGGTAGCCGTGAGCAAATGCCAGCATCCGAGACCTTTGACCCAAGTGACCAAATGGTCGGCGGTGAAATGTGTACCATTGTCCGTAACCAATGTGGGGACTTTTTTGTATCTGAATTATTCCAGCCCTTTCTAAGTGCCGTTAAACTTCTCTTGAATGCTAATCGCTGGATATGTTTGGCAAGCCGATGAACCACGTCATAAGTATAGGCGCTCAATGCGAGACGCCACCGTTGCACCATAGCTGTAGAAGCATTTGACAATGAATGACTTGTATTGTTAATGAATTTCAAAGGTTCATGGTCAGACTTAATCGTGAATTGCCTGCCGATTACGTATTTATGCAGCCGCATAACAGCCCAGAAAACCGCCAAGGCTTCGCGATGCGTTTGGGCGTATCCACGTAAAGCTGTGGACAAGAACCGTGATATGCAGACAATAGGTCGGCCCTCTTGCTCCAATAATGCAGCTATGCAGGGAGGCGACGCATCAGTAATAACTGTTGGATGCATTCTTGATGCAAACGGTTGTAGAATAGCTTCTGATTTCAAAAAGGCGAGCATTTTCCGCAATGTCTGCTCATGCATAGAATACCATTAGAAGGTTGGCGCATTTTGAAGCTCGAATAAGCAATCAGCGATACCAGCAAAAATCGGTATAAACCGCGAATAGTGCTGAATAGCTCCCATTATAGAGCGTAAGCGACTGCAATTCGACGGGGACTGCATTACCACAAAAGAATTCAGTCTTTTCTTGTCTGGGTAAAAAACCAGACTTATCAACAGTAAACCCAAGGCAATCACAGTTTTGGACAGCTAATTTGCATTTCGACCGATTAACCGAAACATTATACTCGACAAAGCGTCGGAATAGCTGGAGGAGTCTTTTGTCATGATCATGCTTGCTGACACCCTGGAAAAAATATCATCTTGGCCAATATGCCATTAATGCAACCCTCGAAAGTAACCGGGGCAAATTTAGCCTGAAAGGTAGAAAGTTGTACCTGAATAACCCAAAGGGTGTATTAATCACGTTCAGCAAACTGGATTCATCATCCAGTAGAATCTGTAGGTAGGCATCTTTTTGATCAATTTTCGAGAAAAAACTCGACCTTTTGAATTTATCAATTTATCAACCGCACAGACACTATTACGAGCAATGATAACGTGACCCGTGTCTTATCAACGAGTCTCATCACGTCACGCGACATTGACTATAAAAAAACAGACGAAAGAACATAGACATACGGATACGGTGCTATGCAACACTACAAAGAATACATATTAATGCAATTTCACAATTTAACATTTCTCAGAGGGGACGCTCGCGTGATTGAAGGCATACAAATAGTTTTATAATATTTAAAAATTACGTTTACATTCTGTTTGTAATCTAAAGGTTTTGAAAATTTACTTTAAAGTGACTTCTTCGTCAATAAAAGGTTAATTTAACAACCACTTCTTATTCTGGTATTTTTTTCTTCTTTCTGATCTGCAGTTGAAAGATAAATTCAAATAAAATACTCTGATAGATATTTTTTCAGGCAAAGGAGCTTATAGCTACAATCCTTATCTGCTTCCGCCAATCCAAGAATGCTCGGTTCGTTTCCTAAAGTTCAAAGCGAGGCAGACCATTGAAAACCTTAACGTTTTAACAAGTAAACGTTCATTCGCACATTGAATATTCTACTATACGAAGAAGGTAAGTCGGGTTGGAAAAGTCTAAAATTGGAAATGTGCCATCACCAGAGTGGCTCAGAGGTTTGCTTAAAGAAATATTGACCGTTAATATCGTTTAATTTAACTCTGTTGCACGTGACCTCTAAAAAAACACCAATCCCGATTATCCCGTGAAGCCAGATGTAACGGGTTCCTAGGTATTACGTGCTTAGAAAGGGGAAGTCTCACGAGGCAGTTTAACAAAATCAATTTTGTTTGAAGATCAGAAAAAACGGCTCATTCCTATACATATATACGTCAATTGTCGGTGCGATATTTAGGATTTTTTTTATTTTTCTCGAAACACCAAAACAAGATTAAGTTAACACAAAACCGAAATTTCTGACGATGTAAAAGACAAGCAAACTAAATAGATTTTCGAGCAGAAGAAATGCATTCTTGATATTATTGTTAACGCAAGTATATGTTATAAATGGGACTTCATTGATGGACTTCAAATTCATAAATACAAATCTAAATTTGCCGAATTCACTGGCTTTATGGGGGGTTTCCATCAAGTTCCTCGGGAATATATTTACAGGTGGCGACGTCCACAGTACCAACCGACCGATGATGCTAGCCACTGCACCACCCGGACAACAGGGACGAAGTGGAATAACCTTCGCAAGACGCGTCGGTCCCTTTTTCTTTCCATTATTATTATTTAAGTAAGGTTCGGGGTCGTTTAGACGACAAGGAAGTTTGGATATAACAAAAGAAGTCAAACATTTTACTTGTTTACATCCTCTGTATGTATGCGTTGATAAGCCATTCTTAGGAAACTATCATTATGCACAGTGAACTTGATAAAAATGCAAAATTAAATATTTTTAATAATACGATTATCTTGGTAAACAGCCTAAATCCTCCAGCGGCATGCTGGGTGCTGCGACTAGAAGCAGCCCCCTGGGTTAACAAGGCAACTCAAAGAAACTGCTATTGAATTGATTCAATTCACGAATTCCTGTTATGTTTAGGCAACAACTTCAATGGAAAGGTGTCAACATCGCTTGTAACATCCCTTCTGTAAACATTATGTCGTGCAACACTCAAATCGATTTAGTCACTAATTTTTCGAACTCCGTTATTTGCAAACTGGCTTTATTGCCCATTAACTCTGTATCACGCATGTTAATAAACAAGGCCTTTAAAAAAAGAGGCTGTTGAGGTGAACTCTTCATTACTCATCGTTTAGATGTAATCCTGTTAGTAGGGTTTCTTAAAAAAACTAAATATTGCACAAGTCAATCTCTTAATAAGGCGATTATCCTTTGGCAGCAGTCTTGCGTTTGAAAGATAATCACAGTTATACAGATAATAACACAGTTGTAATCACACGCTATATATTTTTTTGTTAATTTAGTCGAGATTTTGATATAAAAAGTATTTATTTCAATAACAATGACAGCGATGAATTTTTGTTTTGCATGTGTTAACTTCCGACGTAGTTTTTCGGGAAATTGACGAACATTGACAGATTAAGTATGTCATAGAAAGAATCGTTCACACTTTAAACTTATTATTTATCGAACTGACCGTGGAATGTAAATATCCCGTTCGAAGCTATTGTTCACTGTCGGTTTACTTAAACCGTGTCATCAATCTCACTTGGCGTGATCGAAATCTGTTCAGCAAAACACGGAGCGCTGTACATTGGAATGCCTGACAAACGTTTTGTCGTGTGTGTGTAGAATATACAAATTGATTTCGCTTATTCTCTCAAAAAAGATTCATAACCTATGGCTACTTCCTGCATTTTGAGCTATAATGTTACTGCATCGGACGCCCAGCTGCATATTGAAAGTGTGTGCTATTTTCATCGCGTTGTACAACTTTCCTCAGGTAAACCGGTCGTAATGAAATATTATAAAAGTCAACCGTTTCAAAATTGTTTTTCGTAAGACCAAACATGGACAAAGAGCGTTTGTGAGGCTAAATATCTCACGTTCACACATTATAAGGAGTTATGCGTAGCATTCTTAACTTTATTCGAACCTGTTTGATTCTGTTGGTCGATATTTTGCATCGAATGTCCCATCGACAGTTGTGGGTTCCAATAAAAACTGCAACCGATATACACATTTTTCTCAATCATTAAACGTACGCTTTTTCATGGAATTCAATGCTTATTGTCTGAAATTTTCTTAATTAAAGCCAAACATCATACAGACAAACTTGCTTTTAGAAGTTCTTAAATGCAGAAGAAGCATACCATTGGACGACAACTTTGGTGATCGCTTGATGCTTATTTCTTGCGCCGATGCGATTCGAGTACGAAAACACGAGTTTACGAGTAACTTGAAAAAAGCAGTAAGTTAAAACGAGACAACAGTCGTGGTGATTGTCGTAGATTGCAAGGGATCTCGAATGACTGATATAATAATAAGAATTGGTTTTTATGACCTCTGCAACAAGAGAATCGTCAATGAGAAAGCACAAACTAAAGTGCGAACATTGACTGCTAAACGTCGTCTAGAATAAATACAATTACTATTACCACGGCATTTGTTTACCTATGCAACACGTTATCAATATTTTAATGCTGCTTCCTATATTTTACCATTGAAGCCATGGGCCTACCAAAAAGGGTTCCTTAGTATCTCGCTGAAGAGATATCGGCATAAGACGGAATGGATTAAATAAAATATTCGCGATTTACCATGTCAAATCCAATTGAACGGTCCACTCGGGTCGATAGGATTCGCCGGCGAATAGACAATTTGAACATGCCATTGAAATTAGTAGTTTTCAAAGTTATAACATTAAAATAAGTGATTTTCCGTTTTTCAATATACATTTTACCCGTGCGAGAATACCTAATCTCACAACAATCACGACGGTTTTTGATGCTGGCTAGTTTCTATTAATTACGTAATATTTCGACCAGCATCGTCAATCAAACGCCTTGATTCGGATACAAATGTAGTTTTTTCCTTAATATGCTTTGCTATCATCGTACGATAAAAGTTTTATGAATCTTAATTTGTTCATTTTCGTCATTTTTTTCAATAACCACGTCGGATGCTTTGATAGTCAACAAACACCTCGTGCAGTGTACACAGAACTAAGCATATGAAAATATTCACTTTTTGACGATAAACAATAACACGATATAAGCATCGCATTATGATCGTGATTGTATTTGAAACACAAAGCCATCACTAAAAGAAAACATTACTCTTAAGAAATTTGATATTTGACTATCCGTATGATGGGGGCAAGCAATTTTGAAATAGTTACACAGATAAATTTCAAAATGTATTCTTCAAATTTTATATCAAAGCCAAACGTTTCGTTATTTAGGAAAGCGTATGTTTTTTTTTATGTTTTTTTACTCCAAGAGACCATTATTAATCGCCACTTTAAGAGTTGCGCACTCCTTGCTGCTCGTATATTCACGTTTATCTTAATATAAATTTCTACCAATGTGTAGACAAAATCATTCGATAGCTAAAAAACGGTGACAGATCGCAATTCGGTCATTCCTTGTTTTGCCCGATTCTTAGTTTACAAAAAATCATTGATTCAGGAAATTAAACACATTTATACCATAGGGCATTTTAATTAGACTATTATTAACTCCTGTTAATGAGCTTTTTAGTATTAAATTTCTGTCAAGGAGCAACGTTCACGAGCAAGTTGAGCCAGACGACTATAACTCTGAGTTCCACCCCATCCGGAAGTTCGACGTTTAACTATGCAACCCTTCTTTGCTGCATTATCGCTTCTTTTACGTATTCAGTCATATACTCTAGCGCGGTTCGCTTTTTCTTCTAAAGGTCCTTACGGCATGGGTTGAGAACATGCTAATGTATCCAAAAAACCCAAGACTGTTCTTTAGTAAACAGGGCCATCCTATATAAAACATCCCAAAAGTTTCCGTTTTAAACACTTCTTTTTATCGCGTACTCTGGGAACCATTGAATGGTACTCCCAAATAATCCTGTCGAATTATTTACCTTCGATAGACTCTACGTGTATTATAATTACGTTCATCGCTTAACCATAAACGCACGCAAAAAATACATTCCTTCGCATTATAATAATAATTATAATTTTTTATAATAATATAATAATAATTTTTTTATAATAATTTTCACGCTTTATTAAGGTCACAAAGACCAGAACTTTCAGCATTTTAATGTTTAACAGGAATAGAGGAAATAACAACGAGGTAATGGCGGCCATAGAAGGCCTTGTCCATAACGCGCGCGAGACAGTTTCCGCCACCCGGCCTCCAGGTTGCTAGATTACAAGCGCACGCCACTACGCTCGGCCGTTATCAATAAATTTACTTTAGCTCTTATGTGTGAGAACGCAGATATCGATTTTTAAAAGGATTTATTAGGTTATCAGATGGAATAATAGGTGTTAAAATGAATTATTTCAAATATTGTATTACTTAAACCCGTTTTTTTCAATAGCCTCAAATATATATTTGTATAATGATTCTTTACCTATTCTCGTTATCCAAACGACTCTCTCAACTACTTCTAACTCGTTGTCGCTACGTAGCTTCTTGCATATTATGCGACCTTTATTTTGTTTGAGTGTTAGGAAGTCAAGCTTCTTCACACTTTGCATTTAGTTATGCCTCAATTTCAAAAATAGGTTTCACAGAGATGGTAATTGAAATTTCGATTTTAATTTATGCGAATCAGAAACTTAAAATATGAGAAATTGATCCCTATATTAAAAAATATCAAAGATTGAAAGATACATGTTTAATCTCTAGCCTGCTTTCAAAGTAATAAGCTTATGAATGTAATAACTTCAATGGCCAATATGCCTTACTGGCTAATGGTTATTCAAACGATGATGGCAGTTTCTGTAAAGTATGGCCTTACCTTTTTTTTGCAGGCGTTGCCTGTTATAAGTAATGCCATAGGAGAAAAAATGGAATTGAGAACTTTAATATTAGGTTTTCAGTACGATTTCGAATTTTTAGAACGAACCAATTAAACCACAAGCGCACGGTTTTGAACAGTTTGACAACACATTCCAACTAAAATGCACACGGAAAGCTACCAGTGCAGCTTTTGAATGGATCGATACTATAACATCAATGGACAACGAAAAACGTCAGCTTTTTATGCGTGTTCCAGTGTTGTTGATTGCTTTATCAACCGACTGACTTTCGAGTCACATAGATACTTCATTACAATTTTAGCTGAATATTGAAGGTTTGTCACATTTCCATGACGTGATAGCATTGTTTTCTGGTAAAATAGTTGCATAAGAATATAACAAAGGTCCAGCTTATGTTAACTGTGTTTTACCAGGTCCAACATTGACAAAGTTTTTCTTTGAGTCAAACTTTCTCCAGTTTAAACGTTCTGTAGAGGTATTTATCTTTATTATTTACATTATTAGTACCTCTTCAATTACGCGTTCAAGCAGAAACCTTAACTGAAGTGAACAACATAGCAATGGACATTTAATAATAATGATTTTTAGGAATAAAAATCAGAAAACATCCTTATACTTGTGTTTTCTGCTATTGTTTGTTTGTTCGAATTAAATAACGGTAGCTTGGAGAGTTATTTCGTTTTGTTGAGCTTCGTCTTTCACATCGTTATGCGAGAAATATACAGCTATTCACACATAAGACGATTTCTTAGTCATATCTGTTTTCGAAAATGATAATATGCCAAGATTGCTTGTATTATTTGATATTTATGACAATTAAAGAATGGTACCTGATCAAACGAATGGTTAACCGCTACGTTTTGAACCTTTCATTTTAATCAGTCTCTTCTTACTTTGGAATTAAAAAACGTTCAGTTGTCTACGGAATCTAAAAGTTTCGAATTCAGGCAATTTCGTGGAAACACATTTAAAGGAGGGTTTTACTAGTACATATTAAGCATCACAAATGCACTTCGGGTAATACTTTACTGATCGAAGAACAGTCGCAATCCACTCGAACATCTGAAGAGTCAATTAAAAGGCTTTAATTAGAGAAAAAAACTGCGTTAAACTAGCATTAAACACGCCTTCCATATGCCGCTTGATGTCAGACGCAGCGACCTTACGACTCCAACGACAACTGGATGCTAATATCAGGCTAAGCCACAGCAGACAGAGATCCAGAATTTAGAGCTTTATCTACGGAATAACTTCTTCAATACGGAAAGGAGCACTTGTCTCAATACATTAAGAAATGTATTGTTAGGTCATACTTATTCAGGCGCAAACGTATTTTACTAAACTCGAATTTATCACGCGACTATAGTACTCTACATAAAGTTTGGCACTTTATCTAAATAAATATATAACCGTCTTTTTCAATAAACTGGTGGCGGTATTTACTTATACGAAGTTTAGTTTTTTTCGTAAACGGGAAACCCAGGCACCAGTTTTGGCACTGCCAGTGATTTTTCGAGACAGTTACGACCACCTACATTGTGTGTTATTGAAACCAGCACACCGCGCGATAAATATCACCGTTAGGAAAAATCCGATCAAATATTGTAAATTATTTTCCAGCGCTTTATTGTTTGGTAACCTTTCATCGAGCGCGTAGCTTGTGAATATTTATTGATTTGTCGTTTAACGATTTTAACGGTCTGTGCAGAAAAAACGAGAGAAACACATCTTTCGGCCCTAAATTAAGGAATAGCTCCAAGCAACCGTAATTGTATTACAAACCACAATAACTGAAAACACAATGCTTAAAACTTATCAATAACTTTCTGTTTAAATCAGTCAGGGTACAGTTTTTTTCCCTAGAGAAGCTCGGATCAAATTAGTTCAGTTTATATATTCCTGTAGCGTGTAGACACCCACGGCGGGTTAAAGGTAACCATGTCAAAAACCCCACCCTTTGTTAGAAAAAACTATGTCGTGTTCAAATCCAATCGATTGCGTCACTCATTATCATCATCCCCCATTAGCCGACTGGCTTTTACTGTTCCAAAAGACCGTATGTAAATAAAAGAGGACAACAATGTTCAGATAGAAAGCCTCTGGTATCTATCTCTATCTCCCGTCTTCCGGTTAGTGGCGCTTGAGTTGTGTGGGTCATAAAACAATCGCTATCTTGTTATGCAAATTCAGAAACCATTTTGATTTCTCTTAAAAGCAATATCACGAAGCTAAACAGACTGCCAAGTTAAAAACTTCAGTGGTGTTTCTACTGAAACGCAGACATTCGCAGAACGAAATCGTCTCACGAGAATCGAAAAGGCGCGAATAAAATTGAGAATCCAAGCGCATATCTCTCGCAAATAAATAAGCGTGCGTTTAAAAAAGAATAAAACACCTTCAATTGATTTAACGATGCAAACGTAACCGTTAAATGTTTTTTTCTTATAGAATACTTAGCTTATTTACCTGGTATTAGTCTTATCAAAAAAAGCCAAGTTGACTAAATAAACGTGTGAGTTTTGTTTCGAATAAAACTGAATGCAGTGTCACAACATTTTCCGATATTATAACCTTATTGTTTGACAGAGAATTGTCGATAATGCTTACATTCAATTAGGTTTTACTTAGTTTTAGATTTTTCGGCAAGCTTAACCGAATTTTTCTCTTAATAATAATAAAAATAATGTCTCTCTGTTAATTGTTGAGGAAAAATATAAAAGACTAATAATAATAAGTCGCGAATATTAAATAATTTTTATTTTAAAAAGGATAACAAACACTTCGCTAGTCATGAATTGCGTTGGAAAAAACTCGTTTGGGTTACTATAAAATCAATAATATAACTATCGTTAAAAAACACAACATTTATTTTTTAAAGACGTATTAAAAAAAGGACAAGGATTAAATTCAACAGCTTAAAAACGTTGATGGTGTATTGAATACACTAAGAGAAAAATAACGGGTACAACGTTTTTGTCGAAAAACGCTTTAAGATATACTGCTACGATCGGCAAGTTTCACTTACAAAGATGAACGTATAACTGTTTTTCCTTGATAAAACCACAATCTGCTTTGAAGACATTTTCGCATTTTCGCGAACTTCTTTTTTAACGTTTGGTCTTTCTGTCACCGTCCGACGAAAACAAATTATTGAGAAATCAACGTCTGAATAACGACCTCGATTCGTCACGTCACCTACACTCCTTTCCGCTTCTTTGACAAGGCCTTTTCGATATATTTTTCCGATCTCCGAAACGTAAACTGAACAAGACAGAAGCCGCAACACAACAATGCCTTAAATCGGGAGAGGTTACCTTTTTCAAAGGGAATGATTTTCGACCGTCTCGAAGTCTTATTCTTGGAAGAAGTGGAAATAGTATGGTTACCATCCTCGACGACACTAATTCATCAAGTCATCGTTGGCATGTCGATAAAATCTGATTTGATGAACCAGCTATGCCCGTCATCGATTCCCATCCTTCTGACCCAGCCGTGCCCGCTACTGATTCTCATTCGTCTGATCCAGCTGATCCGGCTAATACGACTCCATCCGTTCCAGACCTTGAGAGAAAAGCCTCTTTTTTTAAATTTTAAGACACGGCGAATCATTTTCGACCAAACGAACGCCGACCCTAGGAACAAAGTAAACTCCGAACCCATCGAGATCACAAGAGCCCCCGATGAGGTCCAGATACTCGCCGATAATGATAGAAACACATTCGCGCTCTTTTCCGCCGAATGTGGGCGCGCCCACGAGTTCCGGTGTGATATCCTTACGACTGTGGAACAGTTCCGGCATACGTACCGGTCAATATCCTACACCCTTCAAGAGGAATACCAACGCCAGGTCAAGGAAATGCTGCTCGCGAGGGTCATACAACCCAGCGCAGGACCCTACGCGAGCCAAGTATTGTTTCAGCGAAAAGGCGACGGAACCCGTGCGCTTCTGTATCGATCATCGGAAACTGAACAGCCAAACCGTAAGGATGGCGACACCACTTCCTAAGCATAGAGACATCATGGCAACGCTAGGGGGTCCGCCGTCTTCACTACGCTGGACCTTGCTAGTGGGTTCTGACAGATTTGGGTCAATCCGAAGGATCGTCACAAGACAGCCTTCGTGACTCCGTGGGGGCTGTACGAATTTAACGTAATGCCCTTAGGACACACTAACGCCCCAACCATATTCCAGGGAGCCATGGACTCCTTATTTAAGGGGGTTTAGTTCGCGTCTGCTTATATGGACGACATCATCGTGTTCTTTAGGACACGCGAGGACTATGTACGGAACCTCCGAACAACATTTCAGATACTGCGGGAGGCCGGATTCCCAGTAAAACCCTCGAAGTGCCAGTGGTTCCAAAGCCACCGTCAGATATGTCTGGAACCTAATCTCCGCGGAAGGGGTAACGGCGATCCCAGAATCAGCGGCGGTCGTACTCCAATACGGCCGGCCAACGAACGCGCGGGACATTCGTCGATTGCTGGGGTTCGTCACGTTCTATTCTGAGTTCATCGATAAGCTAGCCGAGATAGCTGAACTTCTAAACCAACCTGTCCGGAAGATAACGCCGTTCGTGTTGGCGGAGGTGCAGCAAAACGCCTTCGATAGACTCAAGCAAATAGTCAGCTGCCCCCGAGGAATTGCCCTTCCGGATTTCGAACGGAAGTTCATACTCCGCGCTGACGCGTCACACACCGCGCTGGGAGCCGTACTCGAACAAAAAGGAAACGGAGCCCCCTTGGCGAATCGTTTCGCCTCGCGAACATTCAACACAGCGGAGGGAAATTATTCCGCGACCGAACGCGAGCGCCTTGCGATCGTCTAGGCAATACAGACGTTCGAAGACAACGTACGCAGAGGACGGTTCACGGTGGTCACGGACAACAACCTCCTCGTGTACCTGCACAAATCCAAGGACGTCCACCATTGAATAGCACGGTAGCTGATGACCCTCCAACGCCACGAATTTGTACTACAGCATCAAG
>JAPUBX010000863.1:0-71180 GCA_028672205.1 Proteocephalus fallax
GTGGAAATTGAAGAACCTGTTAATAAACGCCCAAGTGCTGTAATTTTGCTTGGGTGACATCTTGGCCAAGGGGATCTCTAAGCACCGAAAACGGAATGAGCCACTGTAGGAGATCTCTCTTACAATCCGTGTACTCGCAGGGACTTCTTGGTAAGACAACGATCGTTCTGCGCCTATCACGAGACAATACTGTAGATAACGTAATATTGTAGTGTACTGATTAATTAACGTTTGTTTAAAACGATAAATTGACACACCTCCCGATTCGAACCTTCAAAGTGGTCCTCTTGATTCCTTATATTCGGTGGGCACGTTTGGATAAGAACGTATCTATTGCCAACCCATCAATTGGCGAGCATTTTAGCATTGTTTTCTTCACTTACCACGTTTTTCGGTTAAAAAATAGAATCCAACGAACAAATTGGAGCGGTTTCGGTCAAAATTCCCCCAGTCTGGCCAGCTGATATGAAAGCATGGTTCACTGTCATCGAAGCACAATTTTCTTGTCTGGGCATCACCAAGAAGCTGACAAAATTTTATCATTTGGTAGGCGCTTTGACACCTGAGTTGGTCAGCCGCTTCTCCCACGCCACCACAACTACTGGCGAAACTCCGTATACAACCCTTAAAGAAGCGATGCTTAGTCAGATGCGAAATTCCGATTTGGAAAATGTGGATTTTCTGCTGAACAATGTTGAAATAGGCATTTGCAGTGACATGCGCCTTAATGATCGCTCATCAATGCTTTCTTCAATAAAAAACTTCGGCCAGCAATCCGGACTGTTGTCGAAGATGACGATAATTACAGAACTTGGCGGATGTCAACACCTGCATATTCGTTTTTGACGAATGGTATGTA
The DNA here is from genome assembly GCA_028672205.1 of Proteocephalus fallax. Taxonomy (NCBI): domain Eukaryota; kingdom Metazoa; phylum Platyhelminthes; class Cestoda; order Proteocephalidea; family Proteocephalidae; genus Proteocephalus; species Proteocephalus fallax. Next base: position 860 of record JAPUBX010000863.1, read on the forward strand.
CACTAACCAGCTCCCTCGGAACTGTAGTCGAGTAGGCTGAGAGGCCTTACAAAGATACGCTGGAAAGTGTACACGGCGTCCCGAACTGGTGGCCTAAGGGTTTTGGTCTTTAACTTGCTGATGGCGTTACCCGTTTATTGAGGTCGACACAGTCTTCGTCGGCGGAGCTTGGGAGCTACGAATACGACTAATTCTGATTGGCTATTCTGAAAGTCTGGCTTTATTGTCGCACGGATGCTCGGAAGGGTCATTGGTAGTTAGCGAACCGTTTCGGTTCCCCAAGAAAACTGCTCACTAAATTAATTCCAGTTTAGTAATTCTTCATGATTTTACCCCCATTCTAGACACGACAACTCGACTCTGAACCAGAAATTCCGACTCTGGCAATTAACCATGCCTTACCTTAATCTATAGCCATGGTAACGCAATGTCCATGTATAAAATGCATCAGACTCGTCAATAGACAAGGCTGTTCAGGTAAATTCTCTAGAACTCCTCCGACGTCTAATCTTGCTGTCTTCGAGTTGGTGTGGATCAGGGTGGCGGGTGATAACAATTGCTAAATTTTCCATTCAATCCTCTCTTTTGTATAGACCATGCCATTGGGTGCGGGGTGGTATGATGTCGTCCGTAATCGGAGGCTTCCAAAGAACTTGCAAATCTTGCGGAAGGTAATCGACTCATTTTGTTGGCCACTGTCGTTTTAATTGAAGCGCGGGTCTCCAAAAATGGTGACTCCATTACAGAGGAATTAATTGATCCGGGATTGGCACCTCTATAGGCCATCTTGTGAAACGATCAACGTACGTCATCAGGAAACGGTACTTTCTCCTTCTGATAAAAAGTTTAAAATATCCACGAATGGACGCCATGAAACGGTTTCAATTGATCGACTCGAGAATGCTTTCGTCGAGGAACCCTTTTTCAATACTGTTCCAATTCGCAATCCATCCGAACTGACTGGCCAACCGAACGACGCGATTTCCCCAGGAAAATCTATTGTGCACTTCATGCGCCGAGAATCAGTCCGAAACCGGCCGACGCATTGACGACCAACCGTACACGAAGCGGTCGCGTCAGCCGCACATCCCAGCATCTGACAAACTTCAACCATTAATTAACCGTAGGTTAACCTGCATCCCCACCAGCCTCCCTTATTGTATCTCTTCCCCTGTCGACGAAGAGTCTAAGGGGACAGCCCTGTAGTGACCTTAAAAGCCCCCTTTGTTTTAACACACACGAACCGACTTCCGCCCAAGAACGCGAAATCGCCGACTTAACGTTATGAATTTGTATTATTAAATCAAGAGTACAGCCTTGATTATACTTTAGTTTGCGTTCTCATTCGTAATCCTTTTTAGAAGCGTCTGTCATAAAAAGGCTTACTGGTTTTAAGTATTGTTGGTACCGAACCACGACAAAACGATCAATGTACGTCATTAGAAAAAACGGCACCCCATTGAGTTGGGTAAGGGTCCTACCAGATCGAAATGTACGTTGCTAAACGTGCGTAGGGCAGTTCGAAAACACTCATTTGTGCCTTGTTATGCTGAGTCACCTTGGCCCGTTGACTGGCGATACATGATTTTTACCAAGTTCGAACGTCCTTCGAGAGACCTTGCACCTTAAAAAGACTAGCAACCAATTTTCCGATGCTTTGGGTCCTGGTTGGTCAACGGAAACAAAAATGTTAGATATTTACATTCCTTACAGTTTTTTTACAAATAGACCCTAATATATTATTTGCTTATCGAATAGGATCAGACAAATTATTCGGTTTCCATGTTACTTACACCACCTTCCGTCGAGTCTTCGCTCTTCCATCAAAGATGAGGATCCCGTCTCCATAACAAATGGCCTCAGTTCTTCCGCGGAGGCCGGTGACGGGTTCTGTCTTTCAGTCGGCCGCCAACGTGGTAAACACCGCGGACATCTCTCCCATCTGGACCGAGAGAGTCGCAATAGAGGTTTTGTCTCCTAACACTGTTTCAGGTTTAGGAGACGGGTTAACGGGCGTCGATAGAACCCGATCGGGAACTTGGGAGTTCCTGATTCGTGGACTGGATGATCTTTCACGTGTCATTGTCAAAGCGCCGAAAATCAAGTCTAGCACCCTTGCCTGCTCTATAACTTTAAATAAATCGGTTTTATCGTCTACTCCCAGCAGTCTGTTTTTGTTATTCGATTTATATATTTGTTTTGTCAACTGAAACAAAACTGTTAGCTATTTACATTCCATTCAGTTTTTTTACAAATAGACCTTAATATTTAATTTGCTTATCGAATATGATCAGACACATTATTCGGTTTTCATGTTACTTGGACAACCTCCAGTGTTTAAATTGTTCGTCAGTTACTGCTCCAAGGTGAGTAGTGGTTTGGGCGGTCGTTAGTTTTGGTTTTCATTCTGACGAAATGGGTATTGTTGGTTTAACATCGTTGATCGATAAACACGAATCTTCATATATTGACACAAAAATCCGTTCGTCAACCATTATCGTGAATGGTATAGAGTTCCTACATTCTGTCATCGCTTCCAGAGGATCTCAATCCAATGCGTTTGGGCACGATTATTTGGAGATTAAATTGCTTTTTAAGGAGGCAGTAAATGACCTCCTTAAATGTGATTTAAAACCCATTTTCATTTTTAATGGATTGCCACCTAGATATGTAGGTTTGTATTTACGTCTTATCCGTCTTATAGGGTCGGGATGTTGAATGGCGTGCATTGCGCAACTTCTCTTTTGAACACAACTTCGACGTTGCAGCCTCAAACGTGCCCGCATCTGAATATATTCTTCCGGATCTTTTTTTTCCATTTGCCAAACGATCATTATCAAATTATCTAACTGAACTGGGTGTACCTTATATTGTATGCAGCTATGGTGCTGTGGCCACAAGTACCGCAATGGCGTGCTGCCTTGGCTGCCCAATTTTAAGTTCAAATGCTGATCTGTATTTGTTTTCGCGACCGAGTCTTATTCCAAAACAACTCGAATCTATCGCAACGAACGAGATCGTATTTAGCCACCTCAAGTATGTGGATTTTCATGCTACATCAAATGGAACGGATGCTCCTGCTCTGAATACCAAGTTATTTTGTCCGGATGCATCACCATTGAAGCAAGTGCCGCCAAGGTCTAGACCTCTCATTGCCCTCCTAATGGATTCGCGTGTTGTTCGATCATTGCCCTCTTCTATCGAAATACCCCAAACCGATCGTGGAAATTTCGTTCACGTTAAACTCGAAAAAATAATTGAATATGTTTCCACAAATAATCCCGTGTCCGTTTTACAGGCCGTCATGGAGTCCATCAAGCCCCCTACACCTACGCAAAGTGTGGCCTCAACGATCTTAGATTACTTATCCAAATTCGCTCCAAATTTTACCGATGCCGCTCAGGTAATGTCCATGTTGAACACGAAGGAAGGGCTTCCCCAAATTTCTCTTATTCCTGAACGCGATAACGCCAATCAACCCACTTCATCGCCTACGGCATTTTTCCAGTCGGCTGCGGAGATCATTAAAGGTGACATCAACATCCGCCGGCGTTTGGACTTTACGTATATGTGGCCCGTTGCCATTGTTCATCTGTTCCGCTTCGGAAAGCTTGATTGCAATGTAATCACTGCTCTTTACTCCTATGCTGGTGTTATTATGCAGTACCAATTGGCATATCTGTTTGACTTTCCTGCCTCCTGTGGCCCAAGTCGTATTCTGCGATATTTGCAATACTGCCTAATGCTTGGACTTGAGGAGGCGAATGGACTTCGAGATAAATTGATTGGCTTGCACCCAAATGTCCAAGAGATTTGTTACGATGGCTCCTTTCGGTACAAGTCGTATGGCTTGCCTATTAGTTCACTTGTCCTACCACATGGCTGTTCTGCTGATGATTTTCTCTACACTTACTTTGGCTATACGCCAAGAGACGCGATCCCGGATTGGGTCAACGCCCTCATTATTTCCTGTTTGATGTGGCATTGCCAAAAGTTGAGTGGCCCGGACCACCAGAATTGCGACATCACCGAATGTCCCATTGTTTTGGCGACTCTCATAATTGCGACTGCAACCCATTTCAATAACCAAACTGATGAGCGTACCTTGATAGACCACTACACCTCGGTCTCAGAGTTTGCCGTGTCGGAAATAAAGGAGACCGGCCAGGCTGCTATTGATACCGAAAAGCGCGCGATGCACTGCGTTCTCGAGCTCATGGCTGTCTACGGCCAGTACGTATCAACGCATAACCTGTTGACGGCGTTGGACAATCGAAACGAACTGCCGGATTTCACCGCAGCCGTCTACAATCGTTTTCCCTCGGTCTACACCGCATTTCCTTCGTTCAAGCTGGTAGTCCAGGTTGCTCGTCACCTTAAAGAGCAGCCCATAGCGTCTGCTGCGGCCTCCCGTTTATGGCTGACGAAACTCTTTTTCCGCACACCCAATCCCACCGCAGTTTCCAATTTCCGAGAGCTCGCTACCCTCTTCCCACAGATGCTCCAGTTTATGGCTGGCGTTACTCTTAGCTGGACTCCTCCGGGTGTCGAGGTTACGAAACCACCATTGTGTTTCATACCAAAAGACGAGAGACCAGCGGCGCGGTTGACCGGTTACACCGATGGCCCCAAGGAGGCATCTTTTCGGCGGGGAAATCCTTTCAACCGCGGCGGCGGCCACCCAAGACAAAACGATGGTTTCATGCGCCCCAGCACAGGACCCGATGGACCCGCAAGAGGTCGAGGCAGGGCACGATCGAGAACCGATAACAGCGGTCGCGCACGTGGTTTTCGAGGTGGAGGCGGTGGCAACAGCGGTTATGCGTCCCGTCTTGAGAACCGATTTGCGAATGTGACTCTCAATAGCCAGTAGGCGAACTCCAAATTCATATTTTTATGTTTCCCGGACATTTTTCATTAAGAAGATACACTTTCTTATGCCTGGTTTTTGATGTGTTGGTAGGTTCTACTAACTCATAAACAGGTTAACGCCGTCATCTGTTTGAAGGTTCGTGCAACTGCTCTGCGTTTCGGTGGTGCAGCCTTCTCGCCCTGGATTTACCCTCTTGCCGCTCAAATTTGATTTATGCTAATGCTCATCACTTGGAATTCCTCGCACACCATTGTGGGTTGCTTCGTTTGATTGGCGAGGGGGGCCGAGTCCCGGATACCCAGTGTTGTTTATTGGAAGCAGCAACAGTGGTAGGCAATGGTCGCAGTGCCTCATGCTGGTAGGCGTAATTCCGGGTTTTCAGACTTCCAATTGACCCCCGGACTCAAAGGCAATCTCCATTTGCATCGGGGGTCGGAGGGGCGTTAGAGTTTGACTGATTCCGTTTCTTGGGCGGCTGCTGCTGTTGTAGCAAATTAGCATGGTTGGACTCCATTAAAACGAGTCTTGCGGGGACCTTTGGTGGTTCTGTCGGGGACACGGACTTCGCCATCGTGATGGGTGTTGGCTGAACTCGTTTAAGGCGATCTCCGATTGCTATAAATGCGAAGGGAGGGGAGGATCGGTTTCTTTGACAGGGGGAGCATCCCACGAAAGTGTGATGGCTCCGAGGGAGGCAATGCTACTTTGAAAAGCAAAGATGACTTTCTTCAAGCTATCAACAGAGGTCGGGTCGCCGGAAGTGGGGGATGCGAGCTTTGTGAGCCAGAAACGAGAAGCAACGTTGACACGACAGTGAGGGGCAATGTAGCTGAGGCTATGTGCGACTAGAACGATGAACTTGAGGGAAGGGAAAACGACGTGTTGCGGCGTCAGGGTGTGATTTTGGCTGTCGTTAGGTCTGAAATCGGGTCCTTGTCTAGGAGGCCAGTGAGCAGGCTGTAAAGAGACAGGAAGTGACCCTAGGTTGTAAGGATTTCATGAAGATTCTGCAACGACCGCTTCTGGAATTCAATTTCACCGAAACCATAATAATAATATAAGTGTCTTCATTGAGGTTACGAGGAACAAAACTTTCAGCAGTAAAAATAGGCAATATGACACGTATTAGATGTGAAAATTGTCTTTTAATTCCTGTTTCACATGCTCTGGTGATACTAAAAATCGGAGCAAATAGGGAATGACCGAATTGCGATATGCCGCTGTTCTTGTTGGTATTGAACGGTATAGTCTACGTAATGGTCGAAGAGATTTACATTCAGATAAACTGGGATGGAAGGGGTCACTTAAAATACGAGCAGCGATTAGTGAACAATTAATGAAGTGGCGTTGAACGATGATTTCTTGAATAGAGAGAATAGGCAGACCACTAGAAAACGAGATTATTTTAAAAAGTCTATGAAGGGTTAAAAAGTCAGAACATTTAAAGCCGGGGAAAATTATTGGAGAACAATATACAATAAGGGGAATTATACAGGCATGGACAAGGGTTTTTATATGACTATAACTTAAGCCAAGTATCCTAAACAGGAGAACTAGAAAGCAGAGGCGATGGCATTTACCAAAGACTGTTAAAAATAACGCCTAGGAATTGCAATATTGAGCTCGAAGCAAAATTTTGGAGTGAAGGGATTTCAAGAGTGTCAACAGCGGCTGTGAGGGAAAATGTAATATCGATGCATTTTGATGCATTCAGCAAAAGACCATTCTCCGAAGACCACTCGAGTACCTCAGTGACTGCCTGCCCGAGCTGTTGACTATCACCATCAGTCTTGCATGCATGGCATAAGGTCAAGTAATCCGCGGATTTTATAAGTGTCACGTCGTTAGGCGACCGAAGGCTCGCCGTGTAATAGTTGAAAGGAAGGGAGATAGCACAGCGCCTTGTAGGGCACCGCAGTTATTTGGCAATAAGGTGGAGGCTTCATTTCCGACTCTGACATGTTGACGTCGATTAGAGAAATAGTTTTGAAGCCAATTAATCAACCATCCTTCAACGCCATCTTCACATAGTTGAGAAAAGATACGGGAGCGTGAGATAGTGTTGAAAGCAGAGGAGAAGTCCAAGAAAACACCCTTCACGGCTTTCGCTCCGGCATCAAGTGAAGAGTGGAGTGTGTGCGATAACGTAGCCACGGCGTCCAGAGTGCTTCTATTTGATTTATTAGCAAACTGAAAAGGGTCATCGGCAGCTTTAAGCGTGTCATCTAATTTTCAGAGGAGGTGCTTCTCAATCACTTTTAACCACACGGATGAGTTGGCGATAGGTCTGTACTTCACGGGTCCGGCGGAACCATTGGACGGTTTCGGAATTGGTGTTACAGCGACATCTCTCCACCAACAACGATGCAGTGGTCCGACTGGGCTAAAGGTGCACGTTTACGACATGCATACAGAGAAGAATCGGACACAAATATGTGGTCAAGAAGATTCCCTTCGCGTGTGGGAAAATTGACTATGGTATTTAGACCAAGTGTAAGAAGAGGGCTAATAGGCGCAGAATTAAAATCACCACACAGTAAAATGAAAGAATCATCCATAATTGAAGAAATAAAAGGAATATGCGAATAATAGAACTTAGATATGTCTGTTCTGGTAGAAGAGGGGGGATATACAAGTTAAAGACTGTCACAGACTTGCAGTTTTGAAGAGACTGTAGTGTACTGATTAATTTGCGTTTGTTTAAAACGATAAATTGACACACCTTCCGATTCGAACTAACCAAGTGTAACGAACGACATGACAGGATGAGAGGCGGCCATCTTGCCTTTCTATCTTTCTATGGAACGAAGTTCGATCTGATGGTGTTTACAACCCTCTGGTTCACTCAAAGTGAGGCAACTCACTTTCTCCCGTCATACAGGATGCCTTTCGCTCTCCCAACCCTCCGCAACCGGCGACCGCAGCCGCTCAACCTCCACACATCCTACACTGTAGGACATACAGCGACATCCTCCCTTCTTCCGCACTATGGACCAGTTGGGTAGTTACCCGTTATAAGGACCCGTCCCATTTTCGCCCAAAGCTCCTATTGTGTTCCAACTTCTTCGTCTATCGCTTTCCTTATTATATCTTCTTTCGTAAGTGCACTTACACGATGCGTGTACCTTCTACCAATCTTCCTTCCTAAGTAAAGGTCATTCGCCAATTTAAGTCGCCTTATTCATGGAGTCGACAGACGTTTGGTGAAACCCTCTGGCGGAATACAGGTTGCTATTAACTAATCCCATTTTCCTAGATCACATTCCCACTGGGACATTACACAAGTGGTCGTTTTGCTTTATTATGCGGTAGCCCCGTTAGGATAAGAACATATCTATTATTGAACCCTTCAAGACCTTGGATGGCACATAACCCCAACACATTCAATAGCACTAGCTGCATAGCAGAAAACCTTTTTGTAAAATTTTGACCAGCTGAGATTGATACAACTCGCGACACCACCACCTTTGGATTTAACGCAGACCACTCTCTCTTGACGAAAGCATTCGAAATTCTCTGTCATAAATATGTGATCCAGATTGATGTCCCGAAGAAAGGTTTCTTATAGACAGACCACGCCGACAGGTTTAAACAAGCAGTTGTTAGCAGAGACTGAAAATCGTCAAATTTGTTGAGAATTGTACGCACATTAAAGGACGCAAGAGCTGGAAGTGATGTATTTGCGGGATAGCGACTGCGAACAGCACTGAGCGAACCAGCTCGATGCTTCGGCTTGGTATGAGTGAGTGGTGGTTGGGTGAGTGCAGTAGTTGTAGGCACAAAACCGCTGTTCTCATGCGGTCGGTCGATTAAAGCCGCATTATTAATGCGAGAAACGTATTGATTAATCGATGCCTTTTTATAAAATAACCTGTTAGACAGCGAGTTGCACTTTAGAAGGGACCCAGATAGACTTGCGTCAACAATCAAGTGTTTGCGGTATTCAGTGGGCTGTTTTCGCGAGTATTTTCGTTTGATCAAGGGTAAATCCATGAAATTGATGAGTTAAAACAGAGGAATTTGTTTTTTTTTGCAAAATGTAGCAAGAAGGTCGATGTTTTTTTCGTCGTGGAAATCGACGACGGCGTCCATCAAACGCTCCATCGAAACGATGTGACGGTTTTCAACGGGCTTCCGGGACGAGAAAAGCGGAAGACCACAAAACCCCTACGAATCGTGGATTACGTGGAAGGATCCTCCTCGGGGGATGAAAGCGACGGGGGCGGGATATAGACCGAGGGGGGAAGTTGTGTCCCAGACGCAACAACATAGATTTTTTTATCGTACATATATATAACGCATGCTTTCCCCTACAGGACAAGTCAACGCCGTCAAAGTCGAAGCCGTGGGAGATCGGGAACCATCCTTTGCAGAAGAGGCCGACGAAGCATGATCGGCGAGGAGAGAAGGAAGGATCTCGTCTGAGGGGCAAGTGGTGTAGACGAAAACTCTCCTATTTAATTATAAATAATGTTTTGTTAAAACTTCCAATAAAATTCCAATCGTTTTGTAGTAGTTGGTTTTTAGTCTAGAATAATGGGGTTTTGTTTTAAGGATACTAAAGCGATATCGAAACGGGGACTTTTTCTACCCTCGTGCCGCGAACAGGTTCTTCTGCCAGTTTTCTCTGTGTTTTTCTCTCAAGATTATGTTGAAACCTTCGGCTCGAAGTACTAAAAGGATCCTGACAAGAAGGGTCGTCTCATCTACTATGTTGACTAGGAACCGTCAACCGCCTCCCTCCTCGACTGTCATTAAAGACGACGACAGTACCCCGTCAGAAGGTGGACCAACTCTGCGAAGTCGTCTCACAACTGGCAATTTCGATGTCAGTACTTCAAAACGAGATGCAGAATAAGAACCAGCCTTCAGTCATTCCCTCCTCGGCTAAAGAAAAAGAGCCGACGCCCGTTTCCCTAGCTCTGGAAAAAGAGCCGACGCCTTACTCCCCCGTTAATTCCACTCGACCTTACCCTATTGAGCCAGTTATTACTCGACCCTCTTCCACAAATGTTGTTCCTCTATCTCCAGCAATAAACGCCTCATTGCATACTGAGATTGATGCAACTCTCGACACCACCACCACCACCACAAAACCGCTGTTCTCATGCGGTCGGTCGATTAAAGCCGCATTATGAATGCGAGAAACATATTGATTAATCGATGCCTTTTTATCAAATAACCTGTTAGACAGCAAGTTGCCCTTTAGAAGAAACTTAGATAGACTTGCGTCAACAATCAAGTGTTTGCGGTATTCAGTGAGCTGATTTCGCGAGTATTTTCGTTTGATCAAGGGTAAATCCATGAAATTTGTTTTTTTGCAAAATGTAGTAAGAAGATCGATGAAGATATTTTGAAAGAACCGTTTTCTATAATAAAGCAAAATAATTTCTTTTCGATGGTGGTGGCCGTCAGAAGGCCCCCCATCATCGGAACAGTATTTAAGCAGCTCGGTCTGCCCTGTAGCTGTGAGGCTGGCGTAGTGTTTACAAAGGTCATTCGGTGACGCGGTACCCAAGCATTCTATGCTGGCAAGAGCGCAGACTAGCGTAGCAAGGATAATTGGGCAATTAATTATGTCAGAGTTCTCATTATCCAAGTCGCCCTTTTTCTGCAAGTGCCATAGGACTAGGCAAAACAATATGGCACGTATCGCATCTGAGAGTTCTGTACTGCCGTGGAAATTGAAGAACCTGTTAATAAACGCCCAAGTGCTGTCATTTTGCTTGGGTGACATCTTGGCCAAGGGGATCTCTAAGCACCGAAAACGGAATGAGCCACTGTAGGAGATCTCTCTTACAATCCGTGTACTCACAGGGACTTCTTGGTAAGACAACGATCGTTCTGTGCCTATCACGAGACAATACTGTAGACGCGAATTATTAGCAGTCTACGCAGCCATACGCCACTTAAGACATTGGACTGAGGCTTCGACTGTAACGGTTTTCATGGACCATTTATTCCAGCTTCCCGTTAATCATCTGCTAAGAACGCGGAGAGAGAAATACGGCAACTTTATTTCCTGTCGCAATTTAACATTGAATTCAGGCACGTGAAGGGAGTCGACAACCCAGTCGCTGATGCTCTTTCGCGTATCACAATCAATGGTTTGACCACAACGCCCCATATCGACTACGAGGCTTTAGCACAAGCACAACAGGAGGCACGAGTTGGTACTCATAATTGCCCATCCACTTATAAGGTTTTCGCGTTGCCCAACCTAGCGATCACGATTATATGCGACACCTCAAAGACACATCCCCGACCTGTTGTTCCTCCATCTTTTCGACGAATTGTCTTCGATGCAATCCACTCCCTCGCTCACCCTGGTCCCAAGGCATCAGTGAAATTGATTGCTGGTCGCTTCACATGGATAGGTCTCTCGAAGGACGCCGTTTTCCCTTCCCTCAAGTTCATCGTTCTAGTCGCACATAGCCTCAGCTACATTGCCCCTCACTGTCGTGTCAACGTTGCTTCTCGTTTCTGGCTCACAAAGCTCGCATCCCCCACTTCCGGCGACCCGACCTCTGTTGATAGCTTGAAGAAAGTCATCTTTGCTTTTCAAAGTAGCATTGCCTCCCTCGGAGCCACCACACTTTCGTGGGATGCTCCCCCTGTCAAAGAAACCGATCCTCCCCTCCCTTCGCATTTATAGCAATCGGAGATCGCCTTAAACGAGTTCAGCCACCACCCATCACGATGGCGAAGTCCGTGTCCCCGACAGAACCACCAAAGTTCCCCGCAAGACTCGTTTTAATGGAGTCCAACCATGCTAGGTTGCTACAACACTGAATCAGTCAAACTCTAACGCCCCACCGACTCTCAAGCACCCCCCGATGTAATTGGAGATTGCCTTCGAATCCGGGGGTCAATTGGAAGTCTGAAAACCTGGAATTACGCCTACCAACAGGAGGCACTGCAACCATTCCCGAGGAATTCCAAGTGATGAGCATTAGCATAAATCAAATTTGAGCGGCAAGAGGGTAAATCCAGGGCGAGAAGGCTGCACCACCGAAACGCAGAGCAGTTGCACGAACCTTCAAACAGATGACGGCGTTAACCTGTTTATGAGTTAGTAGAACCTACCAACACATCAAAAACCAGGCATAAGAAAGTGTATCTTCTTGATGAAAAATGTCCGGGAAACATAAAAATATGAATTTGGAGTTCGCCTACTGGCTACTGAGAGTCACATTCGCAAATCGGTTCTCAAGACGGGACGCATAACCGCTGTTGCCACCGCCTCCACCTCGAAAACCACGTGCGCGACCGCTGTTATCGGTTCTCGATCGTGCCCTGCCTCGACCTCTTGCGGGTCCATCGGGTCCTGTGCTGGGGCGCATGAAACCATCGTTTTGTCTTGGGTGGCCGCCGCCGCGGTTGAAAGGATTTCCCCGCCGAAAAGATGCCTCCTTGGGGCTGTAGTGTACGGATTTATTAACTTTTGTTTAAATCGATAAATTGACACACCTTCCGATTCGAACATACGAAGTAGTCGTTTTCTGTCTGCCTTTATTCGGATGGGCCGTTAGGATAAAAACAGATCTATTATCAACCCTTCAATTGGCGAGCATTTTAATTTTGTTTTCGTCACTTACCACGTTTTTTTCGGTAAACAAAAACAAATGGGATCCAACGAACAAATCGCCGCGGTGTCGATCAAAATTCCCCCAGTCTGGCCAGCGGATATGAAAGCATGGTTCACTGTGATCGAAGCACAATTCTCTTGTCTTGGCATCACCAAGGAGCTGACAAAATGCTATCATTTGGTAGGCGCTTTGACGCCTGAGTTGGCCAGCCGCTTCTCCCACGCCACCACAACTACTGGCGAAACCCCGTATACAACGCTTAAAGAAGCAATGCTTAGTCAGATGCGAAATTCTGATCTGGAAAATGTGGATTTCCTCCTAAACAATATTGAGATGGGGGATCGAAAACCTTCTGCTTTACTGCATCACCTTCAAGGCATTTGCAGTGACATTGGCTTGAATGATCGCTTTATCAAGGCCTTTTTCATTAAAAAACTTCCGCCAGCAATCCGGACTTGCCGAAGATGTCTCCCTAACGCAGCTTGCTAAAATGGCCGACAGGGTAGCTGAAGCCGACGCGCAACAAAGATATATCGCCGCCTTCGCAAGACAACCAAGCCAAGAGAGGAAGGAGATCACAAACCCAGCTTGGCACGAAGAAATGCAACGCCTGGTCCACCAAATGGAAACCAAGCTACGCGCCAAATTTCAAGGACGTAACCGCCAACGGAGCCACGATTCTAATTCACGAGATTCGTCACCTTTCCGAAGACGTAATCGCCCTCCCCTTAAAGACGCGGCTGACGGTTTATGTTGGTACCACACGAACGTCGGGCCTAACGCACGACACTGCCGTTTTCCGTGCCGACGATCGGGAAACGCCATCGCCAGAGAGTAATAGCGGCTGACTCATCTAGCGCTCCCTCGAAAAGCCGCGTACTCTTCATTCGGGACCCCAGCAATAATCTTTGTTTCATGCTGGATTCAGGCGCTGAAGTCAGCGCAATACCCGTTTCTAACTCTGACCGACAAACGTCATTCTCAACGCATTCTTTACTAGCAGTAAACCGTTCTCGAATTCCCACGTATGGTAGCCGCCGCCTTTCCCTGAACCTAGGTTTCAAGCACCCGCTGTCCTGGACATTTATAGTGGCGGATATTCTATCCCCGATAATCGGCGCTGATTTTCTCCACGAATTTAATTTGTATCCCGATATCCGAGGACGGTGCCTGGTGGACGCCGGCACGAATGCACGTGTTACTAGTAGCACCTTCTACCCCATACTGTCTCACCTCAAGCATTCAACAGACAAACCGATGTGCCCCTATAGCTCCCGCCTTTTACGATACCCCGATTTGGTGAAAATTCCAAAGCAAGACGCTCCCGTTAAACACGATGTCGAACATGTCATACGCACCCGAGGCCCCCCACAATCTTGCCGTTACCGCAGACTAGCCCCCGAGAGAAGAAGAATTGCCGAAACGGAATTCGATAAAATGCTGGCTGTTGGCATTATAAGACCGTCCTCCAGCAGCTGGTCCTCCCCTCTACACATGGTCGCGAAACAGACTCAAGGAGATTGGAGGCCCTGTGGTGATTTCCGGGCCTTAAAAACAGTAACTGAACACGACAATTACCCAATTCTCCATATCCAAGATTGCGTTGCTTCGCTTCACGGAAAAACTATTTTTTCAACCGTCGACCTCACGCGCGCCTATCACCAAATTCCCGTCGCAGCAGAAGACATTCCCAAAACCGCCATCAAGACACCATTTGGGTTATTCGAGTTCTTACGAATGCCTTTTGGGTTGCGGAACGCCGCCCAGACCTTCCAGCGTTTCCTCGATTCAATTTTTCGCGGGCTAGATTATGTATTCGTATGTGTCGACGATATCTTGATCGCCAACACGACACAGGAGGAACACCTAACACACGTAGAAGAGGTTTTTCGGCGTCTTAATCATAACGGCCTAGTAATCAACGAGAGCAAATGTTGCTTCGGCTCGTCATCGGTTCAGTTCCTCGGACACCTGATTTCTTCCAAAGGATGTTTACCCCTGCCCGAAAAGTTCAAGGCCGTCTCAAGTTTCCCGGTCCCCAAGACTCGCCGCCAGCTTCGTCGGTTTCTGGGAATGATTAATTTTTACCGCCGCTTCATACCCAATTGTGCCTCCATCTCTTTGCCCTTGCATGCATTGACCGGTGGAGCCAACAGACCATTGCACTTGACAGATGATCAACTTTCAGCCGTGGATTATTTGAAACAGACGCTGGCAAAATGTACCTTGCTTTTTCACCCGAACGCCAACGCTCGCTTATCTCTTATGGTAGACGCTTCGACCGTAGCTGCTGGTGCCGTTTTACATCAAGAGGTCGGGGATCACCAACAACCACTGGCCTTTTTCTCGAAAGCTTTCTCGGCGATGGAGAGACGCTGTAGTACTTTCGGGCGCGAATTATTTGCGGTCCATGCAGCCATCCGCCACTTCCGACATTGGGCTGAGGCTTCAACTGTAACGGTTTTCACGGACCATTTACCACTTATCTCAGCTTCCCGATCATCAACTGCCAAGTACGCGGAAAGAGAAATACGGCAACTGGATTTCCTATCGCAATTTAACATTGAATTCAGGCCCGTGAAGGGAGTCGACAACCCAGTCGCTGATGCTCTTTCACGTATCACAATCAATGGTTTGACCACAACGCTCCATATCGACTACGAGGCTTTAGCACAAGCACAACAGGAGGCACGAGTTGGTACTCATAATCGCTCATCTAGTTATAAAGTTTTCCCGTTGCCCAACCCAGCGATCACGATTATATGCGACACCTCGAAGACACATCCCTGACCTGTTGTTCCTCCATTTTTTCGACGTATTGTCTTCGATGCAATCCACTCCCTCGCTCACCCTGGTCCCAAGGCATCAGTGAAATTGATTGCTGGTCGCTTCACATGGCAAGGTCTCCCGAAGGACGTGAGAACATGGACCAAAGCATGCATCGCATGTCAACGGTCCAAGGTGATCCGTCATAACAAGGCTCCAGTTAGTTCGTTTGACCTACCGGATGCTCGCTACAGCCACGTACACCTAGATCTTTTAGGACCCTTACCGGACTCAAAGGTGTGTCGTTTCCTGTTGACATGCGTAGACCGTTTCACAAGATGGCCATTAGCGGTGCCAATACTGGACGCTACTTCTGAGACCGTAATCAACGCGTTCCTAAACAATTGGGTCGCCGTGTTTGGAGCTCCGCGCTATATCACAACTGATCGCGGACAACAATTTGAGTCGGTCGCGTTCCGCAAGATGTTCGAATTCCTTGGTTGTCTGAGATTACGCACGACAGCTTACCATCCAGCCACTAATGGCATGGTCGATAGGTTTCACCGGCAGCTTAAAGCAGCCTTAAAAGCTAGAGATGAAAGAAACAATCTTGCAATGACCCTACTAAGCATCCGAGCGACGATCAAACCTGACCTGCGAAGTAGCCCAACCGAACTAATATTCAAGCCAACGTTAAGATTACCTGGAAAGTTTTTCGCCGCCGATTTCCCCGCCAATGAGCACGCCGTTAGAGATCTCTTGACGCGCATAAGACTCTTCGCCAGAAATCTGCGCCCAATCGCTCCACGACTACCTACACAACCTTCACATTTGGATCCGGCGCTAGAGAAGTGCTCCCATGTTATTTTCCGCTGCGACCGCGTAAAACAGCCTCTCCAGCCTCCCTACGATGGCCCTTTTGAGGTCAGGAAAAGTACGGCCAAATGTTTTACCGCGCTGATGAACGGCGTGGAGGACACGATCAGCGTCGATCGTTTCAAAGCAGCTTTCGTGGAGGAAACGCCGGTGGGTGACAATTTTACCCCTGTCCGTGCTCCGTCAAGTGACCCGGTGGCGACCACCATTTTTGATCCAACATGTAAACGAAACTCGGACAATCCTTTTCCACACCCCCTACCCAAGGACAACCCACCTGTAGGTCTCCCAACCACCCCCACGCGCATCCCCATTCCTTCGACAACTCGTTCAGGACGCCGAGTAGATTTCCCTACCCACCTTACCACGCATATCTGTTAAGCCCTTCCATCGTTTCACGACGTATTGGCTCATTACGCCAAAGGACCATGTATTTAAAGCATCAGACTCGGAAACGGTGCTTTCTCGTTCTGATAAAAAGTTTAAATATCCACGAATGGACGCCATTAAACGGTTTCAATTGATCGTATCGAGAATGCCTTCTTCGAGGAACCTTAAAAGCCCCTTTTGTTTTAATACACACGAACCGATTAACGTCCACGAACGCGCGATCACCGAATTAACGTTTTGAATTTGTCGAGGAACCATTTTTAAATATTGTTCCAATTCGTAATCCGTCCGAACCGACTAGCAAACCGAACGACGAGATTTCGCCACGAAAATCTATTCTGTCATCTTCTCATGCCCCTGCCCAAATTAGTCCGGAACCGGCCGACGCATTGATGACCACCCGTACCCGAATCGGTTGAGTCATCAGCACACCTAAGCATCTAGTACACTTTGCCCGTTAATTTACCGTAGGTTAACCTGCATCCCCACCAGCCTTCCTTATTGTATCTCTTCCCCTGTCGACGAAGAGTCTAAGGGGACAGCCCTGTAGTGACCTTAAAAGCCCCCTTTGTTTTAACACACACGAACCGACTTCCGCCCAAGAACGCGAAATCGCCGACTTAAGTTTATGAATTTATATTATTAAATCAAGAGTACAGCCTTGATTATACTTTAGTTTGCGTTCTCATTCGTAATCCTTTTTAGAAGCGTCTGTCATAAAAAGGCTTACTGGTTTTAAGTATTGTTGGTACCGAACCACGACAAAACGATCAATGTACGTCATCAGAAAAAACAGCACCCCATTGAGTGGGGTAAGGGTCCTACCAGATCGAAATGTACGTTGCTAAACGTGTGTAGGGCAGTTCGAAAATACTCATTGGTGCCTTGTTAATCTGAGTCACCTTGGCCCGTTGACTGCCAAGCGTTCTGTTGGGCATGCGCACAGGCCTGGTAGTTGATATGTGGTGTCGACTTTAAGCCATTGATAACGATACAGCAGCCATGGTCGACGCGTTAACCATCAGCGATAAAGGTGCATTAGTGTCAGGATGGAAAATTAAGGCGCATTTCGCAAATTTCTTTCTACTTAACCACTGCAAACAACTGGCTCTCCGTGAGCTGTAATGGACCCTTGGCGCCACCTGTTAAGGCGTGTTGAGGCAAACAGATTTCTGTGCAATCGGGAATGAAACGGCGGTAAAAATGTATAATTAATAAAAACTGACACACTCTTCGCCGCGACGTGTGGATTGGAAAATTCGTGACAGACTCCACGTTGTCGGATAGGGGTAGTCAACCTTCGGGTAAAATGAGATGGCTGCACTGGGGCTGCCCCATTACTACACTCTCGTTCAGAACTAGACAGTTTTCCTAGAGACGCAGAAAAACCTCTTCGAGTTGGTGTACCGACGGTTATTCAATTTATATCCCTGCCTCCATCATCTCCGTCACCTGTCATTGGACCTAGAGAGTCGCAATAGAGGTCCCGTCTCCTCACACAGTTTCAGATTTAGGAGTAGGGTTTACGAGCGTCGATAGAACCCGATCGGGAACTTGTGAGTTCCTGTTGCGTGGACTGGATGATCTTTTGCCTGTCATTGTCAGAGCGCCGAAAATAACCTCAAGCACCTCTACCTGATCTATAACTTAACATAAATCGGTTCGATCGTCTATTGCTAAACGTTTTGGTCCTCGTGACATCAATAAAGTCACTAAAATTATTACTCCAAGTAGTGTGTTTTTGGTAGTCGATTTTGATATTTGTTTTTTCAACTGAAACAAACTTTTTAGATATTTACATTCCATTCAGTGTTTTTGTACGAAAAAAGACCCATATATATTATAAGCTTATCGAATATGATTAGAAAAATTATTCAGTTTGCATGTTACTTAGACCACCTTCCTTGTTTAAATGGTTTATAAACTACTCATTCAAGGGGAGTAGTGGTTTGGGCGGTCGTTTTCATTCTGACGAAATGGGTATTGTTGGTTTAACATCGTTGATCGATAAACACGAATCTTCATATATTGACACAAAAATCCGTTCGTCAACCATTATCGTGAATGGTATAGAGTTCCTACATTCTGCCATCGCTTCCAGAGGATGTCAATCCAATGCGTTTGGGCACGATTATTTGGAGATTAAATTGCTTTTTAAGGAGGCAGTAAATGACCTCCTTAAATGTGATTTAAAACCCATTTTCATTTTTAATGGATTGCCACCTAGATATGTAGGTTTTTATTTATGGCTTATCCTTTTTATAGGGTCGGGATGTTGAATGGCGTGCATTGCGCAACTTCTCTTTTGAACACAACTTCGACGTTGCAGCCTCAAACGTGCCCGCATCTGAATATATTCTTCCGGATCTTTTTTTTCCATTTGCCAAACGATCATTATCAAATTATCTAACTGAACTGGGTGTACCTTATATTGTATGCAGCTATGGTGCTGTGGCCACAAGTACCGCAATGGCGTGCTGCCTTGGCTGCCCAATTTTAAGTTCAAATGCTGATCTGTATTTGTTTTCGCGACCGAGTCTTATTCCAAAACAACTCGAATCTATCGCAACGAACGAGATCGTATTTAGCCACCTCAAGTATGTGGATTTTCATGCTACATCAAATGGAACGGATGCTCCTGCTCTGAATACCAAGTTATTTTGTCCGGATGCATCACCATTGAAGCAAGTGCCGCCAAGGTCTAGACCTCTCATTGCCCTCCTAATGGATTCGCGTGTTGTTCGATCATTGCCCTCTTCTATCGAAATACCCCAAACCGATCGTGGAAATTTCGTTCACGTTAAACTCGAAAAAATAATTGAATATGTTTCCACAAATAATCCCGTGTCCGTTTTACAGGCCGTCATGGAGTCCATCAAGCCCCCTACACCTACGCAAAGTGTGGCCTCAACGATCTTAGATTACTTATCCAAATTCGCTCCAAATTTTACCGATGCCGCTCAGGTAATGTCCATGTTGAACACGAAGGAAGGGCTTCCCCAAATTTCTCTTATTCCTGAACGCGATAACGCCAATCAAACCACTTCATCGCCGACGGCATTTTTCCAGTCGGCTGCGGAGATAATTAAAGGTGACATCAACATCCGCCGGCGTTTGGACTTTACGTATATGTGGCCCGTTGCCATTGTTCATCTGTTCCGCTTCGGAAAGCTTGATTGCAATGTAATCACTGCTCTTTACTCCTATGCTGGTGTTATTATGCAGTACCAATTGGCATATCTGTTTGACTTTCCTGCCTCCTGTGGCCCAAGTCGTATTCTGCGATATTTGCAATACTGCCTAATGCTTGGACTTGAGGAGGCGAATGGACTTCGAGATAAATTGATTGGCTTGCACCCAAATGTCCAAGAGATTTGTTACGATGGCTCCTTTCGGTACAAGTCGTATGGCTTGCCTATTAGTTCACTTGTCCTACCACATGGCTGTTCTGCTGATGATTTTCTCTACACTTACTTTGGCTATACGCCAAGAGACGCGATCCCGGATTGGGTCAACGCCCTCATTATTTCCTGTTTGATGTGGCATTGCCAAAAGTTGAGTGGCCCGGACCACCAGAATTGCGACATCACCGAATGTCCCATTGTTTTGGCGACTCTCATAATTGCGACTGCAACCCATTTCAATAACCAAACTGATGAGCGTACCTTGATAGACCACTACACCTCGGTCTCAGAGTTTGCCGTGTCGGAAATAAAGGAGACCGGCCAGGCTGCTATTGATACCGAAAAGCGCGCGATGCACTGCGTTCTCGAGCTCATGGCTGTCTACGGCCAGTACGTATCAACGCATAACCTGTTGACGGCGTTGGACAATCGAAACGAACTGCCGGATTTCACCGCAGCCGTCTACAATCGTTTTCCCTCGGTCTACACCGCATTTCCTTCGTTCAAGCTGGTAGTCCAGGTTGCTCGTCACCTTAAAGAGCAGCCCATAGCGTCTGCTGCGGCCTCCCGTTTATGGCTGACGAAACTCTTTTTCCGCACACCCAATCCCACCGCAGTTTCCAATTTCCGAGAGCTCGCTACCCTCTTCCCACAGATGCTCCAGTTTATGGCTGGCGTTACTCTTAGCTGGACTCCTCCGGGTGTCGAGGTTACGAAACCACCATTGTGTTTCATACCAAAAGACGAGAGACCAGCGGCGCGGTTGACCGGTTACACCGATGGCCCCAAGGAGGCATCTTTTCGGCGGGGAAATCCTTTCAACCGCGGCGGCGGCCACCCAAGACAAAACGATGGTTTCATGCGCCCCAGCACAGGACCCGATGGACCCGCAAGAGGTCGAGGCAGGGCACGATCGAGAACCGATAACAGCGGTCGCGCACGTGGTTTTCGAGGTGGAGGCGGTGGCAACAGCGGTTATGCGTCCCGTCTTGAGAACCGATTTGCGAATGTGACTCTCAATAGCCAGTAGGCGAACTCCAAATTCATATTTTTATGTTTCCCGGACATTTTTCATTAAGAAGATACACTTTCTTATGCCTAGTTTTTGATGTGTTGGTAGGTTCTACTAACTCATAAACAGGTTAACGCCGTCATCTGTTTATAGGTTCGTGCAACTGTTCTGCGTTTCGGTGGTGCAGCCTTCTCGCCCTGGATTTACCCTCTTGCAGCTCAAATTTGATTTATGCTAATGCTCATCACTTGGAATTCCTCGCACACCATTGTGGGTTGCTTCGTTTGATTGGCGAGGGGGGTCGAGTCCCGGATACCCAGTGTTTTTTATTGGAAGCAGCAACAGTGGTAGGCAATGGTCGCAGTGCCTCGTGTTGGTAGGCGTAATTCCGGGTTTTCAGACTTGCAATTGAGACCCGGACTCAAACAATGAGAATATTAAAGAATAGTGAATAATGACTGTGAACAATTGATATTATTATTTACTTTGCATAGCCATACCAACCTTTGTTCAGTTTATTTGGTGCGGTGCACCACACCAGGGACTTGTTTACCTGTAGCTGTCAGGAATCCATGGCCCGGCTAATCTAGGCTATTCTCGCAGTAACTGTGTTGGGATTTTGTGCAAGAAAGTAAAATTTATGAAAATAGGACGCTACTAAAATCAAATGCAACCACTGCGTGGCATTTTGTTCCATATGCTGCCGAACCAACGTTTTTTTTTGCGTCGGTGAACTTGAATTCTGGCACCAATGAGAAGCGAACACGTTTTCGCACACTCTTCACCGGAGCGAAAGTAGTCAAGAGTTTTTTCTTGAACTTCACCTCTGATTTCATCACTATTTAACGCTCGAGCATTCCATCTCAACTGTGTGAAGATCGTTTTGAAGGATGTTTGATTAATTGGCTTAAAAACTATTTCTCTAACCGACGCGTAGGAGTCGGAAATAAAGCCTTATCCTCCTTGCCAAATAATTGCGGTATAATACAAGGCGCAGTGCTATCTCCATTCTTTTTTAACTATGGCACGTCTAGCCCTTCGGTCCCCTAACGACGTGACACTAATAAATTACGCGGTAACTTGATTTTATGTCATGCCTTCAAGACGAATGGTGATAAATTCGCCTCGAGCTCAAAATCTAAATTCCTCGGCGTTATTTATAACAGTCGGTTATCATGTGGAAGTCGTCTTCAATAAATGTCGTCGCCTCTGTTTCTTAGTTCACCGGTTCAGGAGACTCGGTTTAAGCTCTAGCCGTATATATAGACCTTTACACATAAGTTAAGTCTCGAATTCCCGCGAAAATGTTTTTACTAAAATCGATGTAAAAGAAATAGCAGAGGTCAGTTAATATACAAGCTTCCAAAACACTGAAAGGGGGGGGGGATCATTTGGCATCGGATTTGTCCCCGAATCTTTGTTGAAGGCGAGACGCGTAGGCACTACCACGTCCCGCCTTTTGCCTCCTCATGAGGGCATTGGCTGCCGGTGTCGGTCGTGGAAACATGTCCATACCCGCATAGGGCGCGGTGTACGTTGACGAACCGCTCATCGATGCAGTATCATCATGATCACGAGGATGCGCAGAGTGGAGTGGGCTCTGCTCCATGGCTGGGTATGTAGAGACGCGATGCATCGGGGGGTGCTTGGGAGTCGGAGGGGCGTTAGAGTTTGACTGATTCCGTTTCTTGGGCGTCTGCTGCTGTTGTAGCAAATTAGCCAGGTTGGACTCCATTAAAACGAGTCCCGCGGGGACCTTTGGTGGTTCTGTCGGGGACACGGACTTCGCCATCGTGATGGGTGTTGGCTGAACGCGTTTAAGGCGATCTCCGATTGCTATAAATGCGAGGGGAGGATCGGTCTCTTTGACAGGGGGAGCATCCCACGAAAGTGTGATGGCTCCGAGGGAGGCAATGCTACTTTGAAAAGCAAAGATGACTTTCTTCAAGCTATCAACAGAGGTCGGGTCGCCGGAAGTGGGGGATGCGAGCTTTGTGAGCCAGAAACGAGAAGCAACGTTGACACGACAGTGAGGGGCAATGTAGCTGAGGTTATGTGCGACTAGAACGATGAGCTTGAGGGAAGGAAAAACGACGTGTTGCGGCGTCAGGGTGTGATATTTGGCTGCCGTTAGGTCTGAAATCGGGTCCTTGTCTAGGAGGCCAGTAAGCAGGCTGTAAAGAGACAGGAAGTGACCATAGGTTGTAAAGATTTCATGAAGATTGTGCATCGACCGCTTCTGGAATTCAATTTCACCCAAACCATCATCGGAACAGTATTTAAGCAGCTCGGTCTGCCCTGTAGCTGTGAGGCTGGCGTAGTGTTGACAAAGGTCATTCGGTGACGCGGTACCCAAGCATTCTATGCTGGCAAGAGCGCAGACTAGCGTAGCAAGGATAATTGGGCAATTAATTATGTCAGAGTTCTCATTATCAAAGTCGCCCTTTTTCTGCAAGTGCCATAGGACTAGGCAAAACAATATGGCACGTATCGCATCTGAGAGTTCTGTACTGCCGTGGAAATTGAAGAACCTGTTAATAAACGCCCAAGTGCTGTCATTTTGCTTGGGTGACATCTTGGCCAAGGGGATCTCTAAGCACCGAAAACGGAATGAGCCACTGTAGGAGATCTCTCTTACAATCCGTGTACTCACAGGGACTTCTTGGTAAGACAACGATCGTTCTGCGCCTATCACGAGACAATACTGTAGATAACGTAATATCAAAGAAGAACTGAAGGGGGCGGGGAAGTGAGCAAAGTAATCCGACGGTGAGCTTAGAAAGAGGCCTTCTCTATTGTAGAGCGCAGTAAAAATGTCAGGATCAATTTTTCCTCGCCGAGTAAGAGTACGTAACTGAGACGGCCAGTTTTTCATGAAATCCAGCGGCATGTTATAGGAATAGTTCCCATTTAAACCATCAAGGGCAACCTCAAAGAAAGCAAAAGGCGACTCCCAGGCATTCTCGTCTTTGACAATCGGTGTGGAAGTTAATGCAGCAACTGGCGTTTCGATTCCAATGAATGACAATATCTTGAAACCTTCGTGAATGTCCGGCACGTACTTATTGCAGCGCTCTATGATTACACGTGCCATTTCACATTGGTCTTCCTTTTGTGTAGACATTATAGATTGAAGGATATGAACAGGACATGTTTGTGACATCCAATTGAAGACGTGCTTAAGTTTGGCAATGGAAAAACTTTCGTTTTCGAGTGGTTTGACCTCCTCTCTCCAAGGAGAAACATTTACGATTTGTTCGTCCAACAACAATGGTACAAGCGCTCTGCAGGGTGGTTCAATGGATGCGATGGGTGAAGAGGTTGGGTCATGAATATGCAGAGTGAGACCAGAGTAAGCGGGATCCAACTCGGATGATTGGCTGAACACTGCACCATTCAACGGAGCAAATAACGGTTCATGGGTCGTGGAAACAGACAGCGGTTCTGGCACACACTTTGGCTTGGACAAAAGATAGTATTCCGAGTTTTGGGCGAGTATAGGGCAACCCAGCAAACATGAGATGCCAGCACATGCGTTAAATGCGTTGTACATACACACCGCATAATTCACGTGAAGGCTGGACAGTATTTCGACCACCGCATTCCGCCTCATTAGACGAATACTTCCTGTCAAGTTATACTCCAAAATGGGTACTGCAGCACTTCGGAGATCATGAAGCCGCTCGTTTTTAAAATTGGTCGAAGCCAGTGTTTCTACATGTTTGTGCTAAAACGTGGATTATTTGGAAATATTTCGCTTACCAAACGTGGGCGCATACCGCTTATGACAAATATTGTTTTTATGTGACATTGAAGCAGTTTCAAAACCTCGTCGCGGAAAGCAGCACATGCCTCAGTGAAATCGATACCGAATGCGGACACAACTATACGTTCGGAGCAAACAAAGTCCCATAAATCTAAAGCATCCACAACGATATCGATGTCAGTGCAATTCTTTACTCTATAGGAAAAGCAACAGCTGTTTATCAAGTGCGTTAAATCATTAACACACATCGATCCGGTGACGAACTGCCGCGGTCAAATTGTTAAGCATTGCGCCGAGTACACGCACGGTAAAACAACTCACAATTTCTTGAACGTGGTTGTAGAATACAGATTTCCTTTATATATTACTTATGTGATCATAATGCTTAGGAGAATTTATTTGTTGTAGCAATATGGTATTCGATCATTCCTTTTTTTTCGATATTTCGTTTCACCCGAAAAGAATTTTATTATTATTATTCTGAATGGTTTAGTCGTCGTTATGCTACTCTAGCGCTTAACATTATTATTTGCATCCTATAGGCAACCACCCTTTTACAGGAATCTGTAGTGACCGTGATCGCATTGTTTAAACATAGACCACGTGGCTATGTTCGTTTGCGCTCAACTCCGTCTCTACGGTTTGAATCAAACCGAAAATTCTATTTCTATATAACGGTGTTTGTGATCGTTTGCCTTTCTTCATTGAATTACGAGAAGGTCGTCACAAAAGTGACAAAAGTCGGAGGCGCTGAAAGGCATAATTCACAACAGTTTAACATCCATACCGTATCTGCCACTGGGAGTTTTTATTCACTGGAAACACGCCTTGATTTTGTTCAGGAAAATGAAATTTGTACTAGAAAAAATTGTCATTTTTTACAAAAGAAAATTATTCGAAAATATCCGACGCCCTAAAGATTTATGATTTGTTCATGCGTACTCTTCACAAAAGCGAATTCGTATTTATCAATATGACATAAGTGAATATTGATAAATCACCAAAACAATACGTGCTGTTCTCCTCTTTCAACTACTATAAACCCTTCATTTGAATATTTTGATCCGATTATCTTATTATAATCTTGAAATCTGTGCATACGCCAATTTACGTAATCCCATTTATTGACACATTTTCCTTAAAACCCTGAAGTCTTCAATGTGGACACATAATGCAGATCAAGGAAAGTCGTATTAGTTTGCTTTGTCTTTCTACCATGTAGGATGTCTAGAGATGGACCGGACAACACCTCACAAATAATGTCAATTATTACTGCGAATATATTTGGTGCAAATAAAATGGGTGATAGCAGAGTATACTTTACACATGCAGGAATAGAAGAAATGTATTTCGAGGTGTTATAAAATGCAATTATAGTCATGGGCACTAATAATCCGTCGTCTGCTTATCACAAGACTGCCGTCTTCTCGGCTATAGCATCCAGGAGGGGTTGTCTTTTGTGTCGATATCGCACTGCGAGGTTCCGCAACTCGGTCTCGAGATCACGACTGAGACTAACGAGCAGTTGCTCCAACTCCGAGTAGGAAAGCTTTGAGAGGCCACCAGGCTCATTGACCAGTGTAATGGCATTCGGCGTCTGCTGCTCGGATTGTGCCGCCCCAGGGGATGCCGAGGGGGGTTGGAAGAGGCCGCCACTTTCCTGGAAGGCCCGGGAGAAGGGCGCAAAGGGTCGTTGACCCATGACGGCGGCTGGTGGAGGTGCGCCCGACGACAACGAAGACGGTGGAAGCGCGCCACAATCACGCTGAGCGGCAGCCACTGCGGCCGCAACATCCTCAATCCTGAGAATGTAAAGAATGGTTTGAATAGAGGAGCAGGAATGAAAATATAATCAAAAATATAGAAGCGACCGAGCAGTCTCACAGTTGCTACTCAGTAACTCGTCGCATCACGATGGTGAATAAATGGACTAATAAACACACCAGAATTACACATTAATTTCACGGTACTCGTGATACATGAATCAATCACCTCGTAAGGTGCCAAAGAGGAAATAAAAAATAAAAAGGCTTAACTCACTCGCCACGATCCTCTTCGATCACAACATCTCGGGCGAATTTTCGAGTCAACGTATCGGAGTTTTCGCCCGCGATGAACCGCCCCGGCGAACCGCCCTGGATGCTATCCAGTTCGTCATGAACAACCACAGACGACGCACCGTATTCATCCTCGAAGTCGTCACCGAGCATCACCATGGAATCGGCACCACGGTTACTCCCACCACAGCCATCACCAGAGTCCCCGAGAGACATCAATGTACCATTTAGGTTTCCGCGTTCTACGCTGAACAGAAACCACGATGGTGGGTCATTAACCGAGAATTCAGTCTTGATGTGTTGAGGTGGAAATATCACAGGATTCACAGACCCTCGAACGATTGGCAGATGGATTGCTTTCAGTCAATAGCGTTGGGGAAATTAGCAGACACCCCAGCACAATGCATATTGCTTGTCTTCAGACCAAACCTCGGATGTTTTGACAAGCACAATGCACATGCTGGGGAACAAGCAAACAACTCACGTGTTGTTGATAATCATGCTGGATGATCCAGAGCGCTGGATCATGGTTCCTGAATTTTCGTCATCGAGTGCCACAGTTCGTCTCCCGCCACTACCGACGAGATCAATTTCGGCAAGCTGCTTCGAGGCTCCCGATGAAACGGATGAGGACGTTGAAGTCGCCGAGGCATTTTTGGAGTCGGTTAGGCGTTTTTCGCGCAATCGATTCGACTCTTCAATCAGAGGCCTGAGGGTTCGAAGGGCGAAAGAAGAAGACAGGACTATGAGACAGGACACAATAAATTGCTTATTTTTTGTTTCTTCAATACACACACAACTGCCAAATGAAGATAAACCCTAAAAACGGGCCCCACAGAGCTTCTTTAATACTAATAATGTTCAGCATTAAAAGTTAAAATAAAAAAAATATATACAAGAAGTGGCGATTGTACATAGAAGATGCAGAATAAGTTAATAAGAATAAACGAAATAATAACGAGGTGAATTTTCTAGAAAGGCAAATTAAACCCTCGAAGTAGGCAACGTTAAACAAACGCCTATAATGGCGGTCATTCAAAGACCTTATCCATAACGCGCGCTCGATGATATAATCCAATAAACATTTAAAACAGCGGGCAATAAGTGGGTCATTTATATAGAGAGAACACATGGACCATGGAAAAATTACCCAATCATTGCATTATCACCACGATATAATAATAATAATAATAATAATAATTTTTACGCTTTATTAAGGTCACAAAGACCAGAACTTTCAGCATTTTTATGTTTAACAGGAATGGAGGAAATAACGACGAGGTAATGGCGGCCATAGAAGGCCTTGTCCATAACGCGCGCGAGACAGTTTCCGCCACCCGGCCTCCAGGTTGCTAGATTACAAGCGCACGCCACTACGCTCGGCCATATAAGAGACGGGTTTTGTGAAAATATGAATTAAATAACCCTGCGCTGAATCGTATGTCAATTTTCAAATGGCATCTGCACTGGCCCAATTGCTTGACCTTTGCCCCCCAATGGCTTGGAAAGACAAAATTGCCCACCTTGCGGCAACTTGTGTCGTGGTCACAATCCAGAGAAAATTCAATCGGAAAATTGGTGGGCTCGTCAATAATTTCCAAAACCACCACAACGGAGGCGTAAACCGATTGGTGTATCAGGGAGTAGTAGTAGTAGTAGTAGTAGTAGTAGTAGTAGTAGTAGTACATCTTCTGATTCAGCGGCTATCTCGTACCTCTTCTTCTTACTATTTGGTGCGGTTAGCTCGTACCACGAAGATTGTCGGGAATAGTTCGACAGTTGGCGTTCCAAGTGCCACTCTTGGTGGACTGATCTGGGAGTCGAACCAGGCTCCCTCACCAACCGCCCGAGGATGCTGACCGATAAACCATCGCGCAAAACGACTCGTCTCTACAACCAGCTCCGCCACACCAAGAAGGCGCGTGTAGGGTGAAAGGGGGTCTGCCATATGCCATTGTATCACCCGGTATTTGGTCTCCTATTGACTCACACCTTTGGCTCATATTAGCTGAACACGGCGGTGGTTACACCTCGATGAACCGCCCGACAGGCGTACACAACCTGGTGTGGGTAACCGGGAAGTAAATCTCTTGGTAAAAGCACGAAGGAAAAGACCCATTCAATGATTCAACGGCCGTCAGGATGAGGAAGGCGATTCCTATTCCATCGTACAGATCCCTGTCGCCTTGAATGAGGCACACGAACATGCGCAAATGCTAGAGTAGCTCCTCGAACATTGAAGGGTGGCGCTGGGGACGCAACCTGTCCAAATGTCTAGGGATTAAGGTTCATCTTCTGCTAAGGCGTCGCGGGAAGACACGCTCCTTCAGGGGCAGAGGTGACAAACGAGTTAGTTGGGAACCCTCAAACCCCTACTTCTCAACCACAAGAGTAAACGTAAACCTCCTCAGCAAACTACACATCGACTGCTGGAATTTCAGAACACTTCACGACTATCGCACTGACGCAGCCTCTCTCCTCTTTTGCTCGCCAAACAAACGTTGGAGTACGGCACATTAAGATTAAAATTCTAGCTACGGCCAATATCACAGTGGGTCGAACGAAGACGCTGACATGTACGGCGTAGGATTCGCCGTTGGGGCTCCTAACCTTCGCGAACCATAGCAGACTCGTCATTTCCAGTACCCTGCAAACGTGGTACTCCAACGACGGCCGCCCTGCACACGAAACCGAAGCCTTCGGGAAATGCTTCGCACTGCTATCCGCCTCATCTTAGCCCAGGGCTGTGAAACTTGGCCACGGTGTGTCGAACACACTAGGAGATTCGAAGTTATCGATCAATGGGGTCTGTGACGAATCTTGAAAGTGAGACCAGCGAGACCAGCTCTCAGACCACGAGATGAGGCGCCGCAGTGCAGAAGCTTTCAACCGTTCTAGAACGCTGTCGTCAGCTGCAGTGGTTTTGCAACGCTCCACGCAGGCCAGAGACAGAGCGCATAAACTTCTTTCGTCGCCACTATTGAGGACAATGCGCATCGGCACCGTCAAAGCGGACATGGAGCGCCTGGGACTGCAGACTCGTCTGACAACAGCTATCCGCACCAAAGTAGAAACGCCGCTCGATGAGGATTCTTGGGGCCATTGTGGACCAAGTGGCCACAGCTGCATCATCCAACCCCGGTGAAACCGAGGCTGGTTATTTAATTCCAGGGGATGCAGCAACCGGTTTCCGCGACCCCCTCTTCCCGCTGGATTACACAGCCGCCACTTACAAGAGGAGAGCGCAGGGTTTTGAGGTGACTATGAAATCCGTGGCCAGAAGGTCGGCGGCCGAGGGGCGAGCCTCCGGTGCCCGCGCCAGACACGAGTTTACGAAGTCGACGAAGGACGCCTTCCAGGCGCTCTCGTCTCGGAGACGCGGCGACGGCTGACTGGGGATCATGAAGAGGGCTCGCATCGGATGCTCGTCCCCCAGGGGCGGCTTCCCATCGCCCATTTCGATGGCGGTGATGCCCAGCGACCAGATGTCCGCCGAGCAGTTGTAACCCACCTCTTGAATGACCTTTAATAAGGACCATAGGAATTGGTATTACTGATGCTAGCTAACAGACCCGAATGATGGGTTCAAAATTCAAATCAAATTGTTACTAACGCACAATGAGTCCATCAAAATAATGGAACAATTCGTTATCAAAACGATACTAAAGATATAATGAAGTATTCATATGTTAAGTCTTATCAAAAAAAATAATTCAAAAATGGGTTGTCTAATAGACCGACGTAAAAGCGGATAGAGAAGTGGATTTGCGAATGAAACATTATTGGAGCTGACTGCGCTTAGCATATTTTCGCGGGTAAAGGGACAGGTTTAAAGAAAGGAAGATTTAATACCTCCGGTGCCATCCAGAAGGGTGTTCCGATAACGGTGTTTCGTTTAGCCAACGTGTCCGCCAGCTGTCCAGCAACACCGAAATCCGCCAGCTTGGCCATCCCAGAGTTCGTAAGCAATAGGTTTCCCGCCTTGATATCCCGGTGGATCTTTCTCATTTGGTGCAAATAGTCGAGACCAAGAAGACTGTATTTGAGTATAGTGCCAATTTCATCTTCTTTGAGGGTTTTATTACGCAGACGCATGATGTCGGCGACAGACCCGGCTCCACAGTACTCCATGCATATCCAGAGATCCTGGTTATCAAATAGACTACCGTAACACTTTACAATGTAGGGACTGTCGCATTGTTGCATGATGGAGATTTCTTTCACAATCTCGGAAAGGTCACTATCTACGGGCACCTTTTTGACTGCAACAATCGTACCAGATCCCTTGTGTCTGGCTTTATAAACGCTCCCGTAGGAGCCTTTACCGAGTTTGCAAAGAACATCGAGCACTTTTGACGGTGGTTTTGAGAGTTCGGCTTCATCAAGGCGCTTCATAATCTATAAAATTCAAGAAACAAGAATCTTGTATGCGTTCTAGTCATGCATTAATAGTAGTTCTTATACTACTGTAAAAAGTGACAACGAAATTCCAGTGCCGCTTTTATTACAGAATACAGATAAGTAAAGAAAATAAAATACGTACGAAAAAGCGAAAGAAAATACACACCAAAGAGTCAGTGCCGCCAAAGAAATTAATTACAAATTAGTTAGATTAACAAAATTCGGAATAATTACCTTCTAAGCCGTTTAATTATTGATTCAAAGCGCCATAAAGGATATACGATCAAGTTAATTCAAATTAAAAATAAAGTAGTAGCGGAAGACGGTAAAACGAAATGACTTTATTTGTATTTTCCACAATTTCCCTTGTCCTTTTTTGCATTATAATTGAACGGGTTTCTGTATTCCGATAATGTTGATATAAAGCGTGGATTTTCGGCATATATTTTTAATATATACAGTTTTCTCTTCCATTAATCAGGGTTCGCCACAAGTCGCTGTAAAATGTGGGCAAAACGAGCCATTAATGAGGTGCGCTTTCTATGCTGGTCCACGATTCTGGAAATGGAGGAAGTTGCTCGAGTCTTGGCGAATGTGGATAAAGGCAACTATATCCTTGTCTGATCCAGTGTCTGATAGCGTCCTATTGGAGCGTTGTTGACATTGTATGTCCTTAAAATCCCGCGCGATTTCCTGGTAAAACATCGGGGCGTAACAATACTATTAACGGGTTGGCCCATTGGTATTTTGAGAAAAATGAATGTTCTAAAGGCGCCTTAGTGCGTTTAGTTAACATTTAACAGCAGTGATCATGAAGATGAAAATTAATCTGTAATGAAACTGTAGTGACCTGATTGGTCCCTTTTGTTTTACCGCACACGAACCGAATTCGACCCACGAACGCACGATCCCCGACTTAACGTCGTGCCCTTGTATTATTGAATCAAGAAACCTTTCTTGATTATACTCCGGTTTGCGTTCTCATATATTACCCTTTTTAGACGCGTATGTCGTAAAAAGGTTAAGTGGGTTAAGTTATCGTCGAACCTCGAATCACGACATTGGCGAGCATAATTGTTTCGGATTTTCTTCTGATGAGCGCCCCCATTGAGCAATCTTCTGATCCACCGTCAGATCTACTATGATCAACGTCATTTTCGTCCCTTTCTACTCATCTCGTGCTGCGAAAATTACAGGCCACCACAAAGACGACGTTTTCACTAAAATCTATTTTTATCACCCATATTCGACCGAAACAGGATGTGCGTTACCTACTTCTTCGACCGCTTTATGTCAATTCTAATGCCAACCATGCTACGACGCATACGACTCGCATCGATCGACACGAAAGCAAGCAACAGAAGTTTTTTTCAAACAATGACGTACTCTCCTGACCGCTTTGTGTCAATTCTAATGCCAACCATGCTACGACGCATACGACTCGCATTGATCGACACGAAAGCCAGGTGAAGCCGATTTCTCACCATTCTGTTCTAACCTCAACCACCTTTTGTCGATCCGAACGCCATCCATGCTACGACGCATACGAATCGCATCGGTAGACACGATAAGAACCCTTTTTCCAATTCGCAATCCACCCGAACTGACTGGCCAACCGAACGACGCGATTCCCCCAGGAAACTCTATTGTGCCATCTTCTTTTGCCCCTGCCCGATTAAGTCTGGAGCCGCCTGACGCACGGACGACCTCCAGCACACGAAGCGGTCGTATCAGCCGAACACCCCTGCATCTAACAAACTTTGCCCGTTAATTTACCGTCTGTTAACCTGCAACCCCCCAGCCATCCTTATTGTATCTCTTCCCCTGACGACGAAGAGTCTAAGGGGGAGCCATGTAGTGACCTGATTGGTCCCTTTTGTTTTACCGCACACGAACCGAATTCGACCCACGAACGCACGATCCCCGACTTAACGTCGTGCCCTTGTATTATTGAATCAAGAAACCTTTCTTGATTATACTTCGGTTAGCGTTCTCATATATTACCCTTTTTAGACGCGTATGTCGTTAAAAGGTTAAGTGGGTTAAGTTATCGACTAGTCTTCGAATCACAACAAAACTACAATCACCTGATAGTAAAATAAAATATTAATAGAAATTGTAGAAAGTATAGGATGCTAGGCTTTTAATTACATATAAGAAGGTACGATAAAAATTACCTCAGCTATCTATTTGAATCTTAAACATCCCCTGTCAAGGTCCGATATAAATGTATAGATAGATATTATCATAGCTCAAATCCGTGGTGTTTTATTCATTTGATTAGGCCTGGACAGATCTGATTATTGAGTCCAAAACAAAACCGCACGGTTAGCGAATTAAGCTCAATTCGATGTTCATATACTTCAAACATACAACATTTTACAAATAATTCACTATTAATAAACACCAAAATATGCTGTCATCAATATTTATTTCTGAAAAAGGCATTATAATGTTGATAAACAGATCAAATTATATTTTCTTGATTTTTTTAAAAATTATATAAAATGTAAGATTTTGCTTGGCCTAATTCTGGAATCAACATAACCTATATTTCTCAAGGATGTCCTTGAGCTCGAAATGCGGTAATTATTATTATATAATCAAGGCCGGAAATTTGAATGTCAGTTTAGGCCAATCATTTTTCGGAGTCTTACATATGCGTCTCCATGATACTATATTTTATTGCTACATTTAAAATAATATGCAAACGCAAGAAGAGAAAGCTGTGGATATAAAGGAGCGTTTACTTATTCTTGAGAAGGCGCTGTCCGATCCATTTTCTGATCTCAGCATCGAACGTATTTTGGATGTTTTTATCAGTGCCGTTTGGGATAGTCAGCGACTTCCCAAAGATCATTCCAACCCCCAGATTTTAGGATTCGTCAACCGGTAGTTCCTATTTCGTTCTTAATCGTTCTCTCTTTTCCAGATTTTCGGAGTCGGTTGATCGGTTACAGAATCTAAGACGCCAAAGTAATGATTTTCACTTTATTGCGAGTCTCGGAAGGGGTGCCTATGGACGAGTGGATCTCGTCAGAGAGATTGCTACAGGGCGTGTCTGTGCAATGAAAACCCTCAATAAATCAAAAATGCTCAGTCAACAGGCCGACTTTTGGTCAGAACGCCATGTTATGGCACAAAGCACGTCGCCATGGCTAGTCCGATTATTCTACTCCTTTCAGGTGTGTTATCTGTCATCATTTTTCTATGCGATCAAATTTTACGTTCGAGATCAGCGCTGTTTTTTTAATTTCAGGATGCCCGTTCCTTATACATGGTGATGGAGTATGTTCCGGGTGGCACCCTTGTCTGTTGGATGGACGAAATGGAATTAATATCAGAAACCGTCTGTCGATTTTATGCAGCAGAGGTCGTCCAGGCCTTAAGCGATCTCCACGCTATGGGGTTTATCCACGGAGACGTCAAACCCGACAACCTCCTCTTGGATATGAGTGGACACCTCAAATTGGCGGATTTCGGCACTTGTGTCCGCGTGGATCCGCTTACTCTAAAAGTCCGCTGTGAGAGTGCAGTTGGCACTCCGGATTACATCAGTCCGGAGGTTTTGTATTCCCAGGTTTGTTAAATATTTTTTTACTTAATACCCCTTCTTATTGACAAGCGAATATACTACCACACTTAATAGTTATTCTTATTTGTTTATCGAGTTTTAAAATCATATTTAAGGATTCCTAAAATAAAACGACTTTCTTGATACATACTTGACAATCAATAAATCTCCCACGAAAGGATAAAGCGGCTTCATGTGTGTTTTTACTAGTGACATTGCAAGTGCGACTCGTGGTGGTTTGGCCTGGGAGTCGAACCTAAATCGCTCGTGAGGCTCTAGCTTGTCACAAATAACCTCTAGCATTTCAATTCCTCTTTGTGTCAATATTTTCCTTTTTTATATAAATTCATCATATATATAGCTATGGTGTGATTAATTGAACGGCGTTGTTTCTGTAATGTGACTGTGTTTTTAAGTGTATATGCAATCGGTGTTTTTTTAAGTATTATTCCCGCCAACCTTTCATGTGTCTTCCTAGTCGGTGTGGAAACGATATTTTGTTCCATTTGCTGAAGACTCTTTTTTCAATCCAAACTTGCCCAAAATCTCATTTTCCCAGTGGCGAAATGCTAGATATCAATAACCGACGAGGAATTATCATGAGCTTACTAAATTACGCACAAACAAACTTTTGTATGAATAATGCGTCCATCTGCGGCTTTTATGATAGTTGCAACAGAGGTTGCACTGTCAAGTAATTGTGTTAACGGTTTAGTTTCCCGAATCAGGGCGCCTGCATACTATACAAGCTCATCTCTTCTTTTGAAGGCCAACCGGCGCTCGAGTAGATCGATATTCTTGTACGCTACTCTGAATTTTTGGCGAATTCGAGTGGTTTCTGTCGTTTTAGAGCTCTGGTGGTGGGGAATACGGTTTTCCCATCGACTGGTGGGCCCTCGGTGTACTGATCTACGAGATGATTTGTGGCGAAACGCCCTTCTATTCGGATGACCTCGTCACGACCTACTCGAAGATAATGAGCCATACGACGAGTCTCAACTTACCCGACGACGTCGCAATCACCCCCTCCTGTCGGGATTTCATCAAACGTGAGTGTGCTCTTTCCTTGTGCTTCTTTTGCCAGTCATTGCTGTTGTTACTGATTATGTGGGACTCTGAGTTGTTCGTTGCACTGGGACGTCCCATTGGTGTTGAGTCCGGGATCTCCAGTACCTCGAAGTGGTTGGAAAAATTTGGGGTCGCCGTGTGTGAGTCATTTGGGGGTCCAGAACCCCCTCCCCTTTCATCGAGTGGATCCCGCATTTTCAGTCACGCGCATTGCCGCCTAATGCTCGTTTTACAAATAACCCTCCCTAGAAGACCACGAAGGCCATGCACATTCATGTGATATTATTGTCAGCAATCGTTAGATGGCAAACTCGCAGCAAATCCAGATCCACCTTTTGATTTTTAGGCAACACACACCCATAATCCTGCATTGCCATTTTCACGCGCCTTACCTTTTAAGACTGGTTATTTCAATGTCGCTCCAGCGGCAAGGAATGGTTAAAATCAATCTGCTTTCGAGTTTTTAGGGCGGGGTTGGCAGTTGAACTCGAAAAGCATGTGGTGTTCTTCATCTCAGTATCGTTGTTTGTGGGTTGTCTCTAGGGTTTAGGTATCAACCTTTGATGTGAATGCAAAGTAACGACGTATTCTTCTTTGTCCCGCAGGGCTTCTTTCCCCAGAGGAGGTTCGATTGGGCGCTGGTCCCAGTGGAGCGGACGAGGTGCGCGGCCATTCCTGGTTCGCTCCCAGCTGGCCGGCAACCGAGTGCCTCGCTGCCAACATCAACGAGCCCGGCGATGAGGCCTTCTTCGACTGGACCTGGCGCACACTGCGAACCGTCTCCCCAGGTCCCTTTCAGCCGCGTCTTGCCTCCGAGACAGACACGAGCTACTTCCACGACGATGCGGTCGAGGCAGCTTCGGAGGAGGAAAACGCGAGGAAATCTGAGGCGCAGCAGACGCCGGCGCCCTTTGAGGGAAGTCAGTTGAGCTTCGCGGGATTCACCTACTCCTCGCCGAAACTGGCCCCCCTAGCGGGGGTGTATCTGACGACACCGCAGGTTCCGGAGAACCCTCTGACGACGACTTTGACGTCTCCGGTTGTCTCCACCAACGAGGAGGACAAGGGTGCGTCCGGGCTGTCGTCTGTCCGTTTCTCGGAATTAGGTCAGTGCTTTTATAGCCTCTTCTTTCTCCACCAAATCAGTTTTGTCATCTTACCCTAGTGTGCGCTCACACAGTGTTAACATAATTGATTCGGTTAATCGATGTTTTACACGGCTACCATTGGTTCAAATGTTTGAGGTCACTTTTGACCCTTCGAAACCGCATTGTTCATTAAGATCCTTTATCTCCCTTTCCACAGAAGAGGCGCTTTCCAAAGCGGAACGAAATTTCGCCATCTCAGAGGCACGATACGCCGAGAATCTGCGCGATGCTGAGCGTCAAGCCGAGGTGGCGCGACTTGAACTTGCCTCTAGGACCTCCCTTATGGAAACCGAGATCTCCAAATGGAAGGTTCGTCTTTCCAGTCGTCTCGCATGCTATTGTACATCTAGTCGCGTCTGT
Source organism: Proteocephalus fallax (assembly GCA_028672205.1). Classification (NCBI taxonomy): domain Eukaryota; kingdom Metazoa; phylum Platyhelminthes; class Cestoda; order Proteocephalidea; family Proteocephalidae; genus Proteocephalus; species Proteocephalus fallax. The sequence continues at coordinate 38,144 of JAPUBX010000863.1, forward strand.
GCCAGCGCATGGGAGTCCAATGTGTTTAAGAAATTGGATCATGCCGCAGTCACTCCCACCTCCTCTTCTGGTGACACTTGGGACGGCGCCCGTTCGAAAATCAACGTGGAAAAATCGATAAAGCCTGCTGGTTCTCTAGTAGGAGATCGCCGCACGAAAAATAAGAGGTTTATCCGAGGGAGACAAGGTGTGTTCCCCGTGGCCGCGGAGGTAGATCGGTGTCTAGAAAGAAGCGTGGATGACTTGGCCAGCGTGATTGCGGTCGTCCGTACACCATCAAGTGTTGCAGGCACCGTCAATGTTGCCATTTCAATGCGACAGGGGTCATGCTTATCCATTTCTACTGAGAGTTTTGGCTCCCGGCAACGACGCTCACGTGGTTTAGTCCGCCTGTCAAGCCGTTTACCGAGGTGTGGTCGCTGGCGCGTGCAAACTGGTGGCGAAAGCCACGGTTAACAGCTGAGTGCCAAGCACGTCCGAGGGTTCTTATCCTTCCCGATAGCCCATAAACCCTACCTTCGTGGGTGTATCCAATTATGGAGCCATTTCTTGATGCGCTTCTTTCTCTGCGAACCCCGATATTCCATTGGTCAGTTACCTTCGACGCCACTTTTCGTTTCATTTGTCGTCTAGCGCTAGTTTGCGCCTCAGAGGACGATTTCGCAATTACTCTTGCATGAGCCTTGCGATTCCGTTAAATGTGATCTGTGCTTCTATTTAGCATAGTTTGATAACGGGGCACTTCAGATATTTCTCATCGAACCGCAACGGTGTTAGGTTGTCTTAAACACGAGTGCACCAAGCAGCTTCGAGTGTTTTTTTCGTGTCGGTTGTCGTTGAATCTTCGGTAATAACAATAATAATGCTATTCGCTTTATTACGATCACACTGACCACAACCTTCAACATTTAAATTTAAAACAAACACAATTGATACAAATAGTGGCGATTATACTTAGAAGATACTGAATAAAAGCAATAACAACGAGGTAACTTGGCGAGCAAATTGAATCCTCGAAGAATTTAAAGTTTGCAAAACGCGTAAAGGCGTCCATTGAGTGACCCTTTCCACAACGCGCGACAAGAATGGATACGAAAAAATGTCTTATTTATAAAATAAGGAAACACAAGAAAGGAAGTCAATCATTTTTAAACTACGCCATCATTATCACCAGGTACCTCGTTGTTCATTTACTGAATCTGGCGATCTATTAAGGCCCTCCGGTCAATGGAACCGTTGCCTCCTTTCCCGTGAGAATTTAGTCCCGATGATGTTGGGATATATTTCTCGTTTAAATCCGCACCTGTCTCGTCTTTGATAAACCTTGGAGACTCCTGCTTGGATCTGAAACTTACATTGACACGGAAGCAACTCGTTTTCACGGGTTTTCGGAGAGGCCTCTTGGGCTATGAGAAGGGGTTTATCGGCTGACGTATTCGGAGCAGTGGAGCAGCTGTCAAGCCGTCTGAGACAAGGCCGTCGGTTGCAGTTCTACGCCGGCCATACATGGACCTTTCAAGCCTTGCGGCGGGCAACTAAAATTATGGGTAGGTACGATCAAAGACACTCTGGACAGTAATTGAAGCGATAAACTTGTGCACCTTCTGAAGCAATGCTACTCGTGCACCCGAGCGAAAGTTCGCGTCTACGGCGAAGAGTCGAAAGAGTTTCCTCTGAACGATGGCGTCCGACAAGTGCTGTTCAACTACGTGGTGGACTGGGTAATACAACAAGACCTCGCCGATTACAACGGCGTACAAGTGATCCCAAACTTTTCCATCGGTGATCTGAGCTTCGCTGACGATATCGTTGTCCTGGGAGACACCCCAACTGCCCCCTGCAACCAGTACTAAGCCAAATGAACGACCCAGCGAAGGCATTCGGGCTGGAGATAAACACTTCGAAAACCAAAGTTTTCTCGTCATGCTCCGAACACCACTCCCAACCAATTTACCTCAACGATTCGCCGGTCGAATATGTCCCACCCTTCAAATATCTGGGCTCTACAATACTACCGAATGGCCAAGCGAAGGAGGGGGTTCAACTACGAGTCGTCGGCTACAGGAGCTGCGTACAAGCCTGTGGGGCCGAGCGGAGATAAGCCTCCGGACTACGAATCGTGTCTATCGCGCCGCTATCCGACCCATCCTAACTTATGTTTGTGAAACCTGACCACTGCATGTCATGGACGCCAGGAGATTGGAAGTATTCGATCACTGGTGCCTACGACGAATCCTGAAAGCGCGACAAACTCTCCGACAACAAAATAAGGCGTCGATGTTCAGACGCCGAGAAGCTGTCAATCCTTATACAACGTCTGGCGACATAGCTCACAATCCGTTGTCTTGCGCCGTTACCATGTAAAGGTTGGCGTTGCGAGGCCAGTAGACGACTAAACACGTGGATCAGCGATTTGAGCTACAGAAGGTCTACGGGAGGCGTCGCTAGAGAAACAGAACTGGATCACTCTTCGCATTGACCTGTCCAACGACCGCCTCACAGGGCGGCCACGGTTGACGACATTCACGAAGCCGGTTTATCCTCTCACAGATGCCCGCGACAGAGACGTCGGTGGATGATGGAGTAATCGGGACTTCCTTGGGTGAATCTGTCTGCTTGCCTTTCCTATCAGGAATTCCCGTCATCATTCAGCACGGTTTTTAATAATAATAATTATTATTATTGTAAAAGCTTTATTGAGGTCACGAGGGCAAAAATGTCAACATTAAAAAAAGTGTTATAACAATGCTAAATACGAAAAGGGTCTTTAAGTTCCTGCTTTACCTCCTCCGGTGAAACTAAAAATCGGGGAAAATAAGGATTGAAAGAATTTTTGTATGCCTGTTTTTGTAGGTATTTGAATGTCGACGAGATTTACACGAAGACAAAAACTTTCAGCATGACAAACTTCAATAGATGCAGCGAATAGTTAAGTGGAGTTGAACGTTAATCTCTTGGATGGAGAACATAGGCAGGCCACTAGAAAACGAGATTATTTTAAAAGGCCAGGAGGAAATTATCCAGGCGTGGACAAAGGTTTTTTATGCGTTCGCTCCGAGTCGGCTACATTTACCGAAGACGGCATCCACTTGATCACTCCAAGATAAACGATAGTTGAAAATAACGCCGTGGAATTTAGATTTTGAGCTCGAGACAAAGTTATGTAGTGAGGCGATTTCAGGAGTGTCAGCATCTGCTCTCAGGGAAAACCTAATGGCGATACACTTTGATGCGTTCAGCAGAAGGCCATTCTCTAAAGACCACTGGAGTACCTCAGTTATGGAAAATATCGCCGATTAAACTGTGGTCTTTACACCTTTTTTCGCTGTTATCAAAGGTGCTTGTGTTCCAGTAAGCCGAGCAAATAATTATTCCGTCACCACCCGGCCTTCATCTAGCTACGTCCTGAGATGCCGTTTTGTTTATTCTCACGAACTATCTTCATGGAAATGAGGCCTGTGGACCGACCATTCAGACTGCGTATAAGGTGGTTATTCTTTCAAGAAAGGTTCTCCTGGTCTAGGGGCGTCCATAGATTGTCAACTGCCAGAAGCCAGTAACGCCATACCGTGTCTTCATTGGTTACGCTCAAGGTTGAGTACCGCCCCCACTCTCCGATGACTCAATCAGTCAATCGTGTGGTGGTTATAGCTCGGTTCGTTTTAAATCCATAGGCGTTCATTGACAACTGAATGGTCGTTGCTATTGTTGGTCGTGGAAAGTTCCTATTCACCAAGAGTGGTCCCCCCCCATCCACCCAACCTACATAAATCATGCCGCACATCGAAGTCGTTTTTCTTTTTCTCGGAGCGGCGAGTTGCATAATCCGAATGGCCTGCCTGTCTGGCTTATTTGCATCAACAAACTTTCTTTCAAAGCGCATCACACGTTTAATCTGTAAGAAATGACAGACGCGGAAATTTAACAAAAAAAGCGACCACTGTTGTTCCCACTTCTTATGAGTACCGAAGAATATTTCACAGAGATTCCGCGACATTAACGAACCAAAATTTAATCATTGCGCTCCGGCAAATCGTATTTCGGCTTAATGGTCAGGATTCTGAAAATTAGAGATCTATTTTGATATGATCGCGTTTAAGATTACCGGCGGAGTCGCCTATCGTCATAGCGGTCAGCATCCGCGCCCTGTTTGCGAGGGACCCGGGTTCGACCCCCATGCCAAGCCACGACCTCGTGTGGCACTGGGGACTCCGTCACTTGTAAAAATATTCCAGAGATTCTTCGTCACAAACCCCACCATGAAACCCGTTTATCGTCTAGTAGGAGATAGTTGGGCTAATTTAGATTGAATTTTGCATCCACCGAACTGGGATGTTTATGCTGCAGAAAACAATGACAAGCAGCAGCGAGCAATCCGACCTCCGAGAGATCAACTAACGGGGCTTCTGACGATGCGATTGGCTACTTTATAGTGCGCTTTTATTCCCATGGTCATGTGAGCCTGTCGGATGTTTCTCTAAGTGGAAGCTGGTGGGGGGGGGTGGGTGTTACCGCGGCTTTGATATTCATGGGACCCAATATTTCACAATAACAGCCGAAAGTACTCCACCAATTTCTCACCGCCATGGGATATTCCGTCGCGCCTTGTTCCACTAGGACACGCGACGAAATAGTCTAATTGTCTTGGTGTATGGAACCATTGGGTCTAAGTGATGGAAAGTATTGTCTATTTTGCGCTCTTATTTTACCAAGCCTTTAAAATGCAAGGCTGATGAATTGCAGACTTGAATGCTACATCGACGGAAGTGATTGGCGCGTGTTGGTCTTCCTTACCCGCTTTCATATTTCAAGGAAGATTAATCCTTCGGCTATTATTACGGCGCCCCAAACGCCTCTGGTGCCTCCACAGTAAAAGGGGTTAGGACAAACCATTGTTTGGTTGTTGGCATGAATCCGTTTCAATTATGATCCACCACCCCGCTGCGGTCAGCATCCGCGCTCTGTTGGCAAGCGGCTCGTGTTCGACTCCCACCTGGGGACGCCACCCGAGAATCTTCACGGCGAACACCCCCCCCTCTACGAGACTCGGTGTTGGGAGTCGTTTGAGAGTTCCTGATAGACTTCGGCTTAGGAGTAGAAACAATAGATATATAGTATTGCGTTGTGCGGCCATTTCCAACTACAGTAGAAACCGGCTTCCGGGTTGTCATGGATTGCAGCTGTCCACAACCGCCCATCTTCCGCCAGGTCAGAGCAAATTGAGGCGCAAATTGTTGTCGCGGAGTCTCTTGGTTGCTATTTTCAAGAAATTTTTCTGGGAAGGTTAAATCCACGTTCTGTTGTGTCCGAGCTCTTTCCAAACTTGACCAAAAATCCCTCAAATGATGGCGGGAGGAGTCGCAGAAGAACCGCTCACAGATGCCGCAAATGTTCGGCTTGCTAGAATAACGGTCCAATACGGATTGATGTGTTGCCCGGTGGTGTAGCGGCCAGCTTCATTTGTCTGTTGGTGAGATTTCTGGGTTCAAATCCCGCGTCATGCCACCACGGGCAGTACTGTTAAAATATTACTGAAAATCTTCAAGGCAAACCCCAGTCAAGCAGCCGGTTTATCCTCCAGTATGTCACAACCGTGCAGATTTGGGATCGATTGCTGGTTGAGCTTGGCAGCTAATTTGGACTGATGGTTTGGTTCTGATGATTGCTTCCTGACGCCTTTACTCCCGTTTTTCCAGACGGCTGCCGAGAACGAACGAAACGCCCGCCAGGCGGCAGAGCTCCAGAAGACCAAGGCCGCCGATCTGCTCGCCAAACGCGCCACCGAAATTGCTGACCGCCTTTCAGGTGGTGGTGGTGTTTGCGGCAAGAAGACGATCGCTGTTGCTGGCGAGCGTCGACAGGCTTCTCTCCCCGCTGAGATGCCTTCCTCCGCGGTCGGTGTCGTGGCTCCCGACGACAGCGCTTCTAGCGGCGGCGACGGGCCGATGGGCGCCGACACGTCGTCTCCTGCGACGGAGCGTCTCTTGAAGCGGATCCAGGAGCTGGTGGAGCGCGCCCAGCAAGCCGAGGAGCGATTGGAGTTCGAGCAGAGCTTCTCCAAGTTGCACATGGAGGCGCATGAGGAGAAGAAGGAGCAACTGGAGGGCAGGGTGAGCGTTGGATTGAACTCGCATTCCGTTTTCGAGTTCTTTGGGTCTTCTTCCCCGGTAACTGAGGAGAAGAAGGAGCAACTGGAGGGGGCAGGGTTAGCGTTGGCTTGAACCCGCTTGAACCCGTTTTCGAGTTCTGTGTGTCTTCTTCCCCGATAAGCCTCCAAGCTTCGCCTTCGAGGTCCTGGAAGCAACCTTACTGGGAAGAGCCCATCGAAGCATGAAAGTGTTGTGCTACAAAAACCGTTTCTAAGTTTCCTTTTCCACTGCTCTTCTGAAACTCAAATTGGGAATTACCGAATTGCGGCGATATGCCGCCGTTCTTGTGGGAATCGAAGAGATCTGCATTGAGAGCTACTGGAACAGAGTAGTAGGGGTCATCGTAATATCCGGGGAGAGAGAAACTATCCAATTGACGATGAATAATTGCGTCCTCGATTGAGTGCTCAGATGATCAACTGTAAAAGTAAATTATTTTAGAAAGCCTACGTGGGGGGTGGGGGTTTCAAAGGTCAGAACACCGGAACCCAGAGAAAACGGACGACAGACCATTATAAAATGGAATGTATCAATGTCTTGGTGTGTTCTTGTAGGATCGTCAGATTGCCCGCCTTTACGAGGCTATGGAGGCGACCAAGCAGTCGAGGGATCAGCTCCAGGTTGCCTCTCGCCACGCCCTCATGCAGGAACAGGAGCGCGGCGCCCAGTACCTCGAGTGTTTAAAGGCAAGTCTTACGGCCTCGGGCACTCTCATTGATGCCTCCCATCCAGCTGCTTGCGCACAAGCCGCAGCGGAGTTCGTTTCCTCCGAAATAGGCCTTGTAATCGGTTTCGAGCGAGCTATAGGCTATGATTGCGCCTGGTGTTGGGGGATTTTTGCTGTTTTATTTGTTGGGTTTCTGAATCACAGCCACCCTCTGCAGTGAATCAGTGAAATATATTTAATCTTCGCTGCATGTCCAGCTGCTAAACTCGCGTGGCAAAAACACTCAACTGGATCACCAGTCGCGAGACGCGTGGGCCGATTCTGAAGGACGTTAGAATTGTCCAATTAACTATCTTCACCCGCCTTAAACGCTTCATCATATGCCTTTCCCGTACGCCCGGTTTTTTCGCGGTTGTCAGCGTCGTCGCTCTGTTCGGGAGACGGCGAGAGACCGCGGTCGGGTCACTACGGTTGCGCTGGTGACGTAACCCTCAAAACTATTCCGGTTTAATGAAAATCCATCGGCACGAGAGCATGGTGCGTCGCGCAGAGACAGGGCGGACTTGACTGACATTCGTCCAATCACCGCGCACCGCTGCAAACTGAGATGCAGTGGCGCAACCGAAGTTGCTAGCAGGAGCCCACCACAAATTGCGCCTTTATTACCACCAGTGCTCTTCTTCCCCTCTGCTTAGGCTGCCGAGAAGTCGTCGGAGGCGGCGAGCCGTCGGGCCCAGGTGGCGACCAATGAGACGTCTGCGCTGCGGGAGGAGGTTGGCCGTCTGAGGGACGAACTCGCCAAGACCCACGAGGACCTCGCCACCGAGAAGCTGAAGTGCAGCGCCGCTGTGAACAAGATTCAGCAGGTCCGTTTCCCCCACACCACCGGCATCGCCATCTCTTGTGGCAATGGTCGTGGCGGAAGATAGATAGATAGATGCTGTGTGTAGGGGTGTCAGTTAGGTCACGAGAGGCCTTGAGGCTGTCGTTTGGGTGTTGTTGGTTCACTAACCCATGGGAATTGCGTTTCCCGTTTTCGACAGCAAACAGCTCCCTCGCATGTCGCCGATCAAAACTATTGATGCCATCGTTCCTGCAAGATTAAGTTCATGATCCCCAGTTACTCAGAGAGATTGGAGTGCCTTCACTCTCAGCTGTCTTGGGATAATGGAGTACAGAGTCTCCAAAACCTCGGCAAGCTAGTGGTAATTCCGCAGTTTGGATTGCTATTGCAATATGATGCTTTAAAGAAAGGGCTGCGTGGGGGGGGGAGTGTGCGGCTTATTTGGAAATGCTGCTCCCCTCCCATGTCGTGAATTTACCGAGGTCTGGGAAAAACTACAACCACCCAAGACGTGAGGCCGGTTGGGGGTGGGCTGTTCCGCTTTGGAATGCGCCAGAGCGAATCAGTAAACCAACCTTTGATGTAACTACTCCCCACAACAAATACGTCCCATCTACAAGTAACAGTACGGCCTACCTTGACGAATTTCTCACACAGTGACTCCCCCTAACCCCTCGAATTAACCTCTAATCGACCAACCAACACGCCTTTACCAACCTGCCTGCCTAAAATTAGCATGACCTTACGTTTACTGGCTTGCTAATGTCAGTATTTATATTTATTTCTGAGGTTATCGCTCGGACACAGATTCGCAACAGTTCGAGGTAATTCAAAATCTCATATCCGCGCCTAATGAAATCTAGCACGCGGTGTCTATTATATCAGCATACGGTCGGGTGCTGTGTATAGACTATCTCGGATGAACAAAGAACAATGAATGGCTCGTATCGGCCACGCCGCCGTTACGCTTTTTACGACCTCTGGACGACCACTGATGCAGGCGCAGACAGCTGTCGTTTGGAGGACCCAACAGCCGTGTGCAGTTTGTGCCCAAAACGACCGTCTTCTGCGGTTCACGGCAACAAATCATGTCATTGTGGGAGAATGGGATGAAAGCATCCGGCCAGGAAAGCACGAGACCAGGCAGTTGGATGCGGTTGGACCCAGTGGTTGCGGCCGCGAAGTGGACGGTGTAGGTTCGCAGGATAGCTTCCAAGTTTAGTTAAATTCGTATTTGATACCGAGACTAGTTAACGCGAAGAAGATCAAGTGTCAAACGAACTAGGCTTCATGGGGGATTTGCCATGATGTTTCTCAGGGAATATTTTTTTCAGGCGGTCACGAGGTGTCCTGACCCGGATTGTCTCTCACCAACAGAGCGAGGATGCTGACCGATGCACCATGGGACCGGGATCAGATGAGTGATGCAAACAGAATGGAAAGCCCGACGTGCTACGCGACTTGCTGACCGGTGTGAACGGCTTCCAGCCATTCTTTCTGCCCAGCCCCGACATTAACTCCCAATCACCCACTCATCCGCCCACCGCTTTTAACATCACTGTTTCTTCTTCTTCTGCAGATCCTCTCGGGCGAAAACGCCGACGCGCTCGAGCTCATGATGCTCTCCGAAATTGAGTCGGCGAACCGCGCCGCAGCCTCCGTTGGCGCCGTCGCCGCCGCTGCTGCCGAGGGGTCTGCAACAGGGGCGTCGGGGGCACCTGTTGGGGGGATGTTGGGGCCCGAGGCCATTGGGATTGGTTCACGAAAGGCCAAACGGTTTACCAGCCAACAGCATCTCTTCAGGCAAATGGACCGCAAGTACAAGAAACTGGTCACCGAGATGGAGCAGGTGCAGGTCAAACATCGCTTGGAGATGAAGGAGGTAATACTACTAACAATGGCAATCGCTTTATTCACGAGGTCACAAGGACCACTGAAAGGCAACGCTTCGCTTCGCATTGGTCGTCAGATAGATTTACCTCGAGGCAGGCTAGGATAGAGGAGGCAATATTTAATTGAAGATCGCCACAGAGATACCTGGGTCGAACTTTGGGGATTCACCATGTCTCCAAAAACGACTCTACAGAAGAGACAACAGTGTGTGGCTATTCCATCCTACTGCAGGATGAACCGGAGACGACCATCATTAGTCTAGGATTGCCACCCAGTGCCATTTGGGGCCTTTTAGGCCTCCTCATCAACCCCGTCGGGCATGATAGTCGGTGATTTCCCACGCCGCCTTCTTGGCACAATCTCTGTGCGCGCCCGTGGTTGGGCACAGCGCGCATCAGTTGGGGGCAATCGCGTTTTCCCCCACATCATCGATTTTTGACCACGACGGCTGCTGGCCTAGCGCGTGGTTGTGCGTGTGTGTGTGTGTGCGCGTATGTGAAAGCGAGCGCCTGATTACCAGCACACAACTCCTCTGCGTGATCCGTCATCACAATCCACCACCACACACACACCGCTTGGGAGACCCTCTTATTGGCGGAGAAAGAGGAAGCTGCTGAACACGCCTATTCTCTCGAAGAGTAGTCTATCTAGCTCCGAAGACCAGATCGTGTAGTAGGAGTTTGAGTTGGCGTTATTGTTGCACAGTCCCTGGGTGAATCTCACCCCAGGATCGCCAGTGCCCCAAAGAGGGGGTAGGAGCAATACCCCGGCGATAATTTTTCTGTTATCTTTTGTTACCGTCCCAGTACCTGGCCGAGGTTGGAGCCGTGCGATGTGGCAGTATTTTTGTAGCAATAATCCTACTACAACGAGGTGGTCTAATTGACTTGTTGAATTATTATTGTTTTTGGCTCACGTCCCTAAAAGTATCCAATCTCATTCCCCTTTCGTCGAATTTCGACAACTATTAAACTAAGCCTGCAATATACTAATTATTTGTATTACCGGTGGGATCATCCTAAAGCGACATATTCACAAAACAGATTAATAATTAATAGTTAACGCAACTGTGTTCCGATTTATTTTCTTCTTTACATTTGCGACCTGAGATAGACCTCCTTCTCCCAGTTGATATCATTCCCAATAGCAGGTATGTCGCCCAAGCGATGAATCGTGCGTTGTTATGATTAAATGAAGCCCGGTTTATGAAGAGGGCCGTGTAAACAATCTCACTGACTCCCAAATGCTCCCTTCCTGCCCCACCCTTACCCCTCGAAAGGAATCGCTTCATTCAACTAAATGAGACGTCGCATCCTCACTGTGTTCTCGAAGGACTGCCCTGGATCCTAATCCCAGGTTTGGACACAAAAAATGAGTCGGGCAGAGGTGTCGTGGCTGTTGGAAGCATTCGGAATCTGAACACCCTGGGTTGGGGCCATTTCAACCTCTTGTTTGATTTCCGTTTTGGCGCCGGTGCCCCGATCGCCTTCTAGTTGCAATTAGTGATTTTTTGGATGAAGAAAGGTGGGCAGGTGTCAGCCTCAGCGACCTATATTTGATCGAGGGATCACATCTGGTATTCTTCACAAAGCGCGGCTTCCTGCAGAGCACCAGGCATCCAGGTTGTAGGATAGAACCACATTTATTTCCGTTGAATCTCGGAGTAGATCTCCGCGTGATGGGGGAACAAAGGCTCGCCGAGAGTTTGAATCAGTTATGCGGTTTATATATCGATTTTATTGGGTAATATGAAAAAATTCCTCAAAAAAACTCGTGTTACTCAGGGTGATCGTGGACGCGAACCCCCTACGCCGTGGCTTCTGTCTCGCCAGTCAAGATGCTGAGAACCACGACATGTATCCACACAGATTCCGTCGCCCCTGGGGCCAGTCCATCCACCCCCCCTCTTCGTTTTCTCTCTCTTTCTTTCTTCTCGTGTCTCTATTTGCAGGCGCGAATCATGTTCCACGCCAGCCAGGAGTCGGCGCAGTCGGCCCGCAATCAGGTGGCCCGTCTCGCCGACGAAGTCAACGCCCTGCAGAATCAGCTGACGGCGGCCAGAGCGGCGCTCAAAAGCGGCAGCGTCGCCCACTCCGATCGACGGAACGGCGGACTTCGCAATCGCGTGGCCTCCAGGACGATCGGGGAGCTCGAACGGGGCACGCTGGACGAGGTAGGCCTCGTTCAATGTTTTTTTAACATTGTGGTTGACTCTTTTGATGCCACCTCAATCAGCGACGTTTTCTTCGATCGATTCGGTTATTTCGGACATGTTTGTTGATTGTTTGAGATTGATTTCGTTTTACGCGTTGGCGCAAACATTAAAACTAATTTTAATTACTCGAGGGCCCCCGGAAGTCCGTTTACCTCCCACCGATTGTGATAAGCCGATGGCAATTGCTCTATTCGGAAGCGGAGTTGCTACAGAAACCAGCTGAAATACGTTTACTAGACGTAGACAAAGGATATGACCTACGCACCAGGAAGCAGATCTGAACACGCATATTTACGATATTTTAATAATGATGATAGCAATGGCTTTATTAAAATCCCGAGCACCGAAAAATCCAAGCGTTACGATACTACAGACGTAATTGTCTTTAAGTTGTAGCTTCACGTCGTCTGGAACAGCAAAAAACTGAGACAAATGCAGCAGTCGTTCTTGGGGCAACGGTACTACGTCCTTCCTATGAGTCGAATATCTTTACACGGAGACACAATAGAATGGGTTGGAGGTGAGGCGTGACCAGCTACCCATCACCGAAATAACGCGTCGATGCCAACCCTTCTACAATGCCGTCGGTTTGCTTATAAACCGCCGTCTGTGGATAACTAAAAACGCGGATCAGCTGCGTGAATGCGCTGGGAACAGAAATTAAACGCGATCTCTTCTAATCTGCTCTTTGATCGCCGCACATGAGCGGTTATGATTCGTGACATCGATGAAGCTGCCGGTTGCTCATCCTCTGACCGCGGGAGCAGCTAGCCGCACCAAAGAAGTGAGGCGGGAATGCTGGTGTATTGGAAGGAGTGCTTAGGAAAGTAAATTAATTCAAAAAGCATTCGGGTGGTCCAACAACCAGAACTTCGGAGCCTAGAAAACGCCACTTGGAACATCATAGCATCGGGGGAGGGGGTGGGGGGAATAACTCAGGCATTAACGTAGGCCTACGCACATCTTCCATTCACCCAGACGCCATCCGCTGGTGTCGATGGTGACGAGCTGCCTGTCTGCTACACCCCCGTCGCCGCCAGCTCTTCCTCCCGCACGGCATCGGGCTCCACCGGTGTCTCCCTTCACCGAGTCTCCAGCCTCTCGACGCCCCGCACGGCACCGGTGCACTCCCGCGGCCCCCTGGTCTCGCCGCAGGTGCCCCTGCAGGCCAACTTCGGTCTCTCCGGTCACCTAGACGTGCCCGGAAAGCCGGGGCGCAGGAAGAGGCTCGTGTGGGAGCCGCGCTTTGCCAAGGTGAGCATTACATTGTCGTTCATATCCACCCCCATCACTTTGAGATCACTTTGATGCCGTATTAGGCGTGTAAAAGCGCTGGTAATTTGTTTTTGTGGAGGTTTAGTGACGAATTTTCACCATATTGTACCGCTGACGTCCATAATCCAGCACTTGGCTAACCACGGGTGTCACACATGTAACGCAGCAGCCGATTTCCTCCTCCAGCCAGCCTGCAAGTTGCTGCATTCCAGTCCGCTGCCCCGCCAGGGAGAACCCTCGTCGCTAAAACGGGTCCTTCTATTTTGATAGGTTTCTATTGGTGCAGTCGGGTGGTGGATCTGTTTTGGTGAGGGAGTACCCAATAAGTTGCTCGAACTGTGAAGTGTGAATCCAAGGTCGTTTAGTGAGCCCAGCCTCTTCAAAGTTGATATCAATCTGGCATCATGCTCGTGACAATGTTGCTCTTGCATTTATTTCACCCCTATCAACCAAAGGCCGATCAGCAGTCCATCCAAAACGATTGGTGATCCTGGTCATTTGTTGAGACAAATTTCCTGGCTTCCAATTTAACCTGATCGTAAAACATTTCAGCCAATAAGTTGAGATCACAAACCAAGAAACAGAGATGGCTGCATTTCCCTAACACGGCCGCCCCATGATAACTCCAGGATCGCCAAATTACACAGTACATCTATCATTCGTGTGTGTCGGGGTTTATTTCCTTCAGCATAAACAGGAAATGGTCTCCTGACGTGCATATTCCATTTAAGATCATTTTCTTTAGCGTTGATGGAAGGCAGACCATTCTTTCGCACGATTACTGGAGTTTTCACACTTGTGCTCAATTTAGCCAACTTTGTGAAGGCGCCACCCTCTCTGATGCACTCGCCCCACCATCAACAGAATCCATTTACTAGGCTGCTGCGCCCCATCTATTTCCAACTGAACCAACGTGACCAACTTTGTTTCAGTTTGTCTGACCTCGACGAATTAGACATCTCTCTCATCGCTCTCGGGTTGTGTTGTCAGCTGCGCTTGGTTCTCGTGCCGTTTTTCTTTCCCATTCGATTTTGATTGGATTTTTCCGCTTCTTCTAATTGCAGATATATCGATTTTATTTTTTTGGAAATGTTTTCTTACACAAAAAACTAAACCCTTTCTCATAGGGCCCATCATAACCAATCGCACCGTGTTGAGGCGTAATAAAAACGAACATTTTTCGGCATTGCCCACTAAACCTGTCCTGGAGTTAATGCCTTTCCTGTTCTGGTGCCGTATTGCGATATGCAGCCACTCTTGTTGGAATTGGACAGTTCGCGTTGTCGAAGTGGTCTGCACTGAGGCAGTCTTCTCCAGAGGTCATGGAAGAGGGGGTGGTGTCGCGCAATATACGTACAGCGGGAAATCGGTAAAGGACAATAAATTGCAATCTCTACGAAAGCTTTAAACAGAGATGGCACCAACGTTCACTCCGTCACGACCCTCTGTTTAGCAAAACGCCCAGGTATTTGTTTATCGAGGAGGAGGAGGAGGAGGAGGAGGAGGCCTGACGTGCGGGAAAATGATCGTCGGTGTCTGCGTCGACATCAATCAATCAAATTTACGCGGTTATAGGATAATGCGGCTTCTTTGTGTGTTTCTCGGGATAAGTTGTCAATTGGCGTCCCAATTACATCCGGATGTAGCCTTATCTGGGGTTGGAATCTGTGTCCCTCGCCATCAGAGCGAGGATGCAAACCGCAAGGCCATCAGGTCACTCTGTTTTTTTTTGGATGATAGCGGTTTCGGCGTGACCTTCCTAGTCTCCCTCCTCGTGGTAGATCGTTTTGCCTCCCGGTGAATCACGAACTTTTCTTCCTCTTCCCGCACCCCCCCCCCTCCACCCAATTTTGTGTGGTTTTGATGTCCGTCGTTGCACGTTTGTGTGTGTGTGTGTCTGCCTCCGATCTCCTCGGGAAGTCGGTGCTACTTTTTGTGCACTCGGGACTGGTTTTTGTGCAGCACATTTCCCCCGCGCTCCCGCATCCCATGACTGCTGTCCTCCGTGATTAAGAAAGGATTTTATGCATCATCAGGCCTCTATTAGGCCTCCTTGGTTTCCGAGTTTTGAAAAAGGTCGCGTGTGTTGTGGAGCGTCTTAGGGCCCCCTGGCATCGGAGCGGTCCCAAGCATTTGGAATATGCTTAATACCCGTGAGTAAATCGATTACTGAACGAACTGTAATAGGAAATGTATGGCTCTAGGTTTTTAGTGATTTTTGGTCCGTTTCTTGGTCTGTTTCAGTTCTCAGGCGCTGAACCTTTATGCTTTTTTTTTACCAGCGTTAGCGATTTTCCTTTTCAGCTCCCTGAGGATTGGGTGAGAATCAAATTGGCTAAAATCTAATCCGCATTGCTCACACAACCCAACCCACCTCTTCTAATCGGCCAAAAGGACTAATTAAGAATACCAGTTCGAATGATTTGTTGTCTTATGGCAAATTTGGTTTGATAGTTGGTTAGTTAGTTAGTTCATTTAATACGCGATTATTTCCTCCCCCCCCCGTATAGCTGACCTTCAGCCGCCTTCTTCTCTGGGACCTTGTGGTCTCCCAGATCGGCACCTCCATGATCTCCGCTTCCTCCGTCGACGGTCTCTCCTCCCAGTCTCCGCCCCGTGAGATGCTCCCTGGCACCCTGCGGCGCAATGTCTCCCGACCCGGCCCCAACCTCCTCATTGACCTCCCGCTGAATGCCATCCTCCACGTCCGCTGCGTCACCTCATGCGACGTGCTCCACGCCCCTCCAGAGGACCTTCCCCGCATCTTCCAAGTCATCTTCGACCAATGCGAGGCCGGGTGTCTGGGTGGCGGCGTGGGTGGTGCCGTTCGACAGGCAGCGCTTCCCTTCATGTCGTCGTCCCCATCTTCCGAGAAGAACAGTGGCGCCGCGATGCGACCCAGTTCGAGTCCGCACTGTTCGGGTCCACAACCACCCAAGTCTGCGCCACCAGCGGGGTTCTTGGGTTCGTTTACATTTGCCCGTATTCTCATAGACCACATGGGGATTGTCGTTTATGATGCCGGCTCTTTGGCTTCACCGTCCGTCATTCGTGTATTTCAACAGACCGAGGCGTCCCAAGTGCCACCCGAGTTTACCTGACATCGGAATCAATCCCGGGTCCCACACGAACCGAGCGAGGGTCACCTTGTAGGGGGTCGTGTCGCTGACAAGCCTCCTCCCGGCTCTGGTCTTGGCCTGTCATTCAACTCTCAGTTGGGGTTCAGAGTGGCTGTCTATGTGGTCACAGCCGTTCACAGCGGTTAACCGCTTGGCTGACGAGATAAACCAGTTGCGTGTTTCCGCTGGCGACGTGTCCTGCGCACTGTATTCCCAGGACTCTTCACGCAAATGTCATTCACATCGCCACATCCATGATGCCGGATTATCCCACAGTATGAGATAACTGCACAGACGAAGAAACGACCACGGGGCTGTTAGTGAAGCTGTTAGTTTTCAAATTGATTATTTCTAGACCTCTCCTCGGGTTGGCACTTCCGTGTTTCCTCAAGGGAAATACGCCATTTCCGTTCACTCAACAACTTGTGTAGCTGAGATCTGCGACTTAACTATTTCTTTCCTACATTCGGCTTGTACACCTTGAAACAGATATTTGGCCCATTTAATGCTGATCAGAGGCGATGATGTGACATGTTTTGGGGCATTAAGAAGCGTGCGGATTCCAGACGCATTTTGTAAACGGTTTCTTTGAAAAAAATCAACTCGCTATTCACTGGAATAGTTCCACAAGTTTTCTGATATCTCGGTGTGAGAAAATATATTTACCAATTGTTTCCGATCAATGCAGATGAGGTTTGCCCTTGGCATTACCCAATGAATTTCCTAATCAAAATATCAATTCAACCGACGTCCAATTAGGTTGAACTGATCCACTGGATTACGTGCACTCTATGTAGTCGATAGCAAAGCTATCAACGAGGGTTGCATTCCTTTCGACACTTTATGTGTTCATTTTCAGCAATGCTTTATTGATTACGTTTTCAACGCGATCAGTGCGATAGTAGGACTTGAGTTACGGCTATTTTCAAAAGACATTTAGCTCTGCAATTGTGATCCGCCCGCGTCTAAACCGTTTTAGTAACCTCGAGAAAACCGTGTGACGAAGTTGTGTGGTTCTGCCAAGGCTGACACGCGGTTAGATCTTATTTCGCAGTTTTGAAACGCGTTGACACGTTAGACGATGACTAAGCAGGATGACCTGAAATGGGTATTTTGGTTAAAGGGTGCCATGATGTCAGAAATAATAAAGAATTTCCATACCGCCTTTAATAGGCCACTTCAAATCGAGTCAGGGGGTTTCTAGCATCCTCGAACACTGGCAAACTGCTCCGAGTGGCCTTGTTACGTGCAATTGGCGTATTTTAGGCTTCTGGTGCTCCAGTGACCTATCTGGCGAACACCCACAGCCCAGATCCGTTCGATTGGCCCCTTCCTGCGTTTTTCATTTAGAAGGGCTTCTGATAATCATGCAGGTTTTTAATACAATGAAGGTTGAACAACTACTTAATTTTTATACCATCGCGAATTAGAAGTAGGACGTAATCTGGAAGTTGCGTACTTCAATTAAGTCACTGAGATGAAACCTCTTTGCCGGAATTTAAACGGCCTCACTTCCACGTGCGTTGATCAGCGTGTTGGATGATGCAGCGGAGACATTGGTTTGCACCGCACGGAATTACCAAGAATCTTAATGGAGACGTCCACGAAACAGCCTCGTCCTCTAGCAGGAGATAGAAAGTCTTACAAAAAATGCAATCTTGCGGCGTTAAACGTACTGGGAGCGCGGAAACAAACAATCACTTCATCCGCGTTTGGTCCAGTAACAGACGACAAAGGCGGCGACCAAAATGACCACCGTGGCCTGTGGTTTCCAAAGGTTGGGACTGATTGGTTGGGGGAATTTTCAATTTGAGGAACAAATAAGCCCCAAGGAACGCTTGCAGGCAAATACAAAATGTGAAATTGAGTTTTATTCAAAATTTAATTAACAGTTAAGAGAGGCTCTTTGAGTAGCCGAATGCCTCCAAGGAGTTCATATCAGTGCGCGATGGACATTAGACACTCCTCCACTTGCCACCAAAGCGTTACTCTTCACATGTATTTCAAACCGCAGCAAACTTTCTAATTGCCCCCAAACCTGTAGATATTGTCCGTCTAAATTTACCCCTTTAACTTCCATATATTCGCGTGCGCCCCTCTCCCCCAGGTGCCGCCAAGACGTTGCCACGGAAACTCAGCTTCTCCAGCTCCAGCACATTCTCCACCAAGGCATCGGGGGCCGACCCGATGGTGGTGGCCTCCAAGACCCGCACGACATCCTCGGGTCAACTTGGCCTGAATGTCAGCGGCTCGAGCGACCACCTTCTCTGTCTGACCGGCACCCCCTCCTCTTCCCCCACCACCTCCCTCCACCACACTCATCACCAGCAGCAGCAGATCGTCAGCATCGCCAACAGCAGACTCTCCACCGCGACGTCGCCTCTCGCCATCCAGGGTCACATGTTCCAGCGCATGCAGTTCAGGGTGCCGGCAGTCTGCGAGCTCTGCAAGAAGGCCTGTTGGCATGTGCTGTCACCCCCTCCCGCGCTGCAGTGCCTCCACTGTCAGGTGAGTGAGTCTGGCTTGGTGCCAATGCCAGTTGCGCACTCGTCGCAACCTTGGTGTCCCCACCAGCCAATGAACACGCCATGGTCCACCCGTCCCGTGGAGAAGCGGCGGCTGTGTCATTCTAAGACCTTACAATCCTGAATTCCACGCCTTGCTCCCCTGTGTTGGAAGATGCAGCGGCCAATTTCACCGACTCTTCGGGGGCACCGTGACCTTTGCAATATTATTAAGAATGTCCATTGAAACACCCGTGAAGCCGGCTCATCCTATAGCAGGGGGAGATAGCCGCCCTCGGCAGCTACGAAAACTGCAAAACGTTACTGAATTATTAATCAGCGGTCGGGCAATAAATGCAGCTCATGTGAGACGGATATGAAACAAGAACCAGACATCCTCACTAGTAGTACACCAAAGAGACGAGAGTAGTGCTGTTCTCGGGACTCTGTTTATTGTCGTCCATCTCTCCGTTTACCATTTCCTCAATTGGGATGACATGGAGAACAGAAATTCCAATTGCAAAGGAATCACAGCTTCGCGGCCTTTAGAATTCGGATTCAATGCACGGAGATTGGTTTCAAGGAAGCACACCATTGGAATTACAAAACTTCGTCTATCTGGAAGACCGGAATCGTGGATTAGGCGGTGCCATGCTCGGTCCACAGTCCATGTTGTTTCACAGAAATTCTATCAACTGTTAGGAGATATTAATGTTTAGTTTTCTTCAATTAATTTTTTATCACGACCTTAATTCGTTTTGGTATTTTCCACCCCAATGCAGCGATTCGCAGACTGGCGTTGATTGGTGGGTCGTGTCCCTACCACCGACCATTTGCGTTCCGATTCTCGTGCTAGTTCTTATTGGCTGACGAGCGGCCGTCCGCTTGGATTTTTATGTGCATTTTTTCGGATAAGACTACTTAAATAAGACGGGCATGCCAAATTGCGCCTCTAATCCATCGACTTGGTGTCCGGGTTGCGCAAACCGGCAGCATCTTTCGGAATATAGCGAGCATTGCGTTCCACGCGTGGCTCCTGTGTTGGGTACGCGTGCACCCGTCCGATATTCCCGAGAATCTTCATGGAAAGATCCACAAAGATCGACTCGCCTTTTTGCCGCACGAATCTCTTGTTGTATTCTAGGGCGACAGTTTATCGCCATGACGCAATCGTTGTGTGTTGACAAAGAACTGATTGTTGATGCTTATGGGAGTTTCTGGTAGTTTGTCAGATGCCCTATGGGTTTGGCTAGGTTATCGCTGTTCCGAGCTATTGATGTCTTCCGAAAGCACATTGGGTGAGAGTAGTTCTGAACCACTGGACGATCCAGCCCCCCTCCCCCTCGCGTTTGTGTTTGCGTGAATGAGACGAATTGATAGGGCGAATTTATATTTTATCCATAGGTGAAACTGCACGCCGTGCACCTCGATCGAAGGGACTACACCCTGCGTCCCTGTGGCAAGTCGACAGCCATCCTTCTCTTCCGGGCTCAGTCAGAGGAGACCAAGACGATATGGCTGAACAACCTGACTGCAGCCATCGCCAACAGTCAAAGGTCTGCCGCCGGTGTTGGGTCTTCCGAGTCCTCGTCTGACGTGGCCTCCACCCTCTCGTTGTGCCCCAGCACTCCCAAGGGAAGAGGAGGAGGAGGAGGTTGGTCCTCTTGTTGGTATCTCGGTTGTGGACGGAATTCGCCTTATTCTCACATTTAACCCACTTATTAGCTTTCGTTGATTGGGGGAAATATAGATTGCTTTATTTGAACGGAAAAGCCGAATTTATCCCCTTTCCTACGACTTAAATGGAGATAAAGGAACGTCGCGCTGTATGCAGCAAGTTGGGTTTAAGCACCCCAACATGGTTCTCTTTATGCCAATAACCCCAAACGCCTTGCAAAATGGGCCGACTATACTAGGCGTTTTCGGGAAGACGCGGCACGCGCAGATGCCAGTGCAGAGCCGAAATGCTCTGCTCCAACATTTATCAAATAAAAAACCCGCCAAATCCTTAAATGTTCCACCCGCATTCAATTTAATCGTTTGTCAAGACCACTACCGTCGACTTGGAAGCGATGTGGGGACCTTTGCGATGCGCTCCGCCACCCTTCCACACACCGCCCGTCTCTCCGCGTCCGACGCCACACCACCAACCGAATGCAGCCCGTGTTGCGTTCAAGCAGAGGAGCAGGAGGAGGAGGAGGACGTTTTTTCGAGCACGACACCACAGCACACCCCATCGGTAGACCTCAAGGCCCTCAAATTCCCACCGGTTGAAACTGAGACGACGGCGATAGCTGCCTCCACAAAGATACGGGAGGATCCCCCGTCTGCCAGCACTTAATGTTGGTTAATAGTTGAATTAAGGTGGCAAAAGAGTATATCTGGCTCTAATAATTCGAAACGTTTTTTATTCGTATTTGTAGATGTTCTCCTCGTGCCTATTGAAACCCCGTGTATTTTAGCTTATCAAGGAAGACCCCGTCCTACATCACACGAGCAGCATTTGATGAGGACGCTGATGATGTCTTCCTTCACCAAATAAGAAACGAGCTTTATTTCTTTTCCAAACATGCTCATGACACGCTGTCATACTTCTCCGACACTGTCCATCTCTTTCTAAGTGATTTACTTGAGTGAAGCGTGTTAAACAGATGTGCCTTTCTTTAGTGCAACTGGTCTTCTTTTTAACCCTGCTCTGCCTTAAATAATTAATAAATGCGGTTAAGGTGGAATATAATCGTTTGGAGTATCGGAATTGGAAAAAAACATTACGACAGTATTATACACAGCTATGCTTGAAATAAATTATCAGAGAATTAACGAATCGCGAGCATGAAAAGTATTCTGGTTATGCATAAGCGTCGAGAGTAAAAACACGATTGTCCGCATTCTTCAACATGGATGGCCATTAAGCTGCCCCTTGGACAAAGATACTCCATAAATATTTTTAACGACAAACACGTCTGGTGGAATAGGGTGTCAAGCAGTATGTTTGCATAAAACCACTAAATAGTTGTAACCCTTTTTACGATTGAAAACTATTCACGTTTTCGTTACCACAAAAGGTGTTCTATTCAATTAAAAACTCAACCCTTAGGGATACAATAAAGAAGGACAGGGAAGATGATTACGATCAAATGCGTAGATATCCGGATTTCAAACCTACATCGTGTGAAGGTGGTTTGCAATACTTCACGCTCGAGTGGATTCTCTCTGCTTCGGGCGGAGACACTAGCAGATAGCTGAATAGAGCAAACGGAAAAAACCGCGGCTAGTGCTTTCTCGAGTCCATCAATTGAAACCGTTTCATGGTATCCATATATTTTGAACGGTCTGTCGTTATGGTAAACTACTCGAAAAGAAAACTCAATAAGGCGGCCAATCTAATCACAATAAAGTAAAACGTTTCTACATTTTCGCTGGTGTTGGTCGACCCGGGAATATGAAGCCGAAGACCTTTTCTCTTACGCATCCGGTTCCTAGCCAACCATCCCAGCTCTTGTGGAAATTTTGAGACATGATCGAAGCGTTACATCGTAGGCAAATTCCGGCGGACCGAAATTGACAGTTAAACAGTCGTTTAAATCCCGAGAAGGAAAAGGGATAAATGTTCCATCCAAAAATATCAGTAATCTTTAGCCGTGAGGCAGGACTGAAGTGATCTGTGCTGGCGTTCAATCATGGCATTGGTTACCTGATTGAATAACGTCTTGCGGCTATGCTGACATCCAAGTAATTCGCGCTTCTTGTGGAAAGGTTCTGAGTCGAATTGGCGACTTCGGCGGATTGTCAAACCTCTTCAAGAATCGAAAAACGTCAGTGCTGCATACAGCCAAGGACGATCTGCGTTAACGTGAGTGAAAGTTATAAAGCAGACCCACGAATTGCTGAGTTGTCCCGAATCCACATCACCTTGATTGAGTTCGGCACCCACTGGTGTCGTTCAGAGATTTCACCATCACATATTCTAAGACAACTGGACGCGGATGATTTAATTATTTAGAGGCAACAAGATAAGCCTTTAAATGTTGGAGAGCAGCACTCAGTTCTCGAGAGAGTGCAATCGGGCAATTCCATCCGGAGGTCAGGAACTTCAGCGTCAAAAGCGTCTAAAATTGTGAAGAATAATCAAAATTCGTTATTTAATATCGAAAAAAACGTGAAATATTTATAATCAGCTTAAATACATACATTTTTACATTCTTGTTTAAGCTCATCATTAAGTCGAATTCTTCGGCTAGCCGCAATTATCGTCTCGAATATAACATATTTACAGTGTAATGGCCTGAGCAATATATGAGCACCATCACTTTTTTTTCGGTTGTATGGATATTCTTTGTGATGGCGTTGGTAACACTCTGTTTCAACGATAGGGAGCCAACTTACTCTCTTCACGCATAGGATTCTAAACGCGCTCCCACCCCAACTGTCGCAGTTTTAAGACTAGGTTCCTCCACAGGAAATTAAACATTGTAGAAGATTTCGTAGCAATGGCTTTCATTTAAGGTAATGTATCAGGCAACTAAAATGAGTGAAAACGTCGTGACGAGGATGCGTATATTTTGGCATACTTCTGATGGACTATGCGGGAATACCATAATGATGACTATAGTGGTTGCCCTTTGTAAATATTCGTCCGTGTTCGCACAAAGGTCATCTTTTATATCAGCGCCTTCACCCGTCTTTGTCATTATTACATCCTTGTGTCTTTGCGTTACTTTCGAGAATCTTCATTAGCCAATGACACTCGTCTCTTTAATTCGGCTTCTTTGCCGTGAAGGTGCCCACTATAATGCATGTTTCTAATTCATAAAATCCTTTTTTAGGTCACTGACTACCAAGAGCACTACATAGGGATGGATTTTGCTAAGCCCGTGACCCACCAGTCTTATGTTCCCCGCATTCAGTTTTACGGCGAACCGCCCACTCAAACGATCGAACTTGAGCAACTAGAAAAACTAGCAATTAGCCGGCTTAAAGCGCTGAAATGCGTCGAAACTGTTGGTCAGGATTTTATTCGTGGCAGCAAGGACTACGAAGAAAGATTGACGTCCGAATTAGTCAAACTAGGTCCAATTGGAAAATCCTTTACCCTCGTTTCCAATCAGACGAAAAATGTGCATGAAGATATTCACAGGGACGTTATGTCTCATTTTATCCTGCAGGTAACCCCGCCTGGCTGCGTATGTACACCAACCCGTTTTCGTTTATTTTAAAATACACTTTCATCTTTTTTTCGAAGATCGCATATTGCCGCAGCGAGTCTATGCGCCGGTGGTTTATACAACAGGAAGCTGATCTGTTCCGTTATCGCTTTGGTCTTGAACGCTTTGCATCGACGCATGGTTCCAACACCATTTATGCTTTCCTGAAAGCGAACAATCTGCACTTCGAACAAATACTACCAGAGGAGTCCCAGCGTCTTGAAGACCAACTCTTTGCCGGTACAACTTTATACGGAGCTTCAAGTAACACCGTTGTTTTTTATAAGGTAAAGTTTCCTCTAAATCTGTCAAAAATACGCCATGCAGTTTCCTCACATCACGTTTTTTGTCCGCCTTTCTCCTGCCAGCGCATCTGCAGGCTCCATGGTTGTTTCCATGACGATTTTTATGAATATTTTAAGGCGGTGTCCCCAGTACTACCTGAAAGACTGGAAGTGGTCGCTACATCACCCAACCAGATTTCACACATAAAACCCGCGCTGGTTTAATTCCGGAGGACGAAAAGTAAAATCCCCTTTATTTGCATTTTTGAGGTGGGTTTTACGGAGGTTCCTGATTTAGTCCGCCGTCGGAAAGTCTTTCTGAAAGCTGGCTTCGCCTACGTTCCGGACACCGAGTTGATCACCCTCGTTGTGACCCGCTTTCGGGCTGCCCTGTCTCGCAACTTGTCGCGTCTAGGACTTGCCCTCGTGCCCCGTCTGGCTGACGAGGAAGCCCGTCTTTGGCCGCTCCTGACAAGTCTCTCGAAACGTTACCTCGGAGAAGACGACTTTTCAAGCAAGAAACCTCTATTTGGTGCGGTGAATGCTGGTCAGGTAGAAACGCTGGCACGAACTCCTGGTCTCATGCCACCTTGTATGACGCGACTCCACGAAGCAATCTCCTCCACCCACAGTCTTCGACACTGGGGCAGAATGCAATATGGTTTATTCTTGAAGGTAGCGTTTCCTGTTATTGCCCATCATTCTTGCTTTGCGTGCCTGCTATGTCCCGGATTACAGCTTCCCATGCACGGCTATCGGAAGCCAGCTTGGAGTAAATGGTGGTCCAGTTCTGATACCAACGGCGAATACCCTAGACAGACAGCAGCCATAGTTGTCTACATCCCAGTCGACATCGGCGTAGTGCCATTGTAGGACGGATTGCAGCACATTAAAGTAGCGTCGACGTATATGGGGTTTCAATGGTATTCAGAACACGTTTAAATGACTAGTTTTCGATGTTTTTATATTCTTCTTTGGGGTGGCTAGCTCCTGCCAGAGGATGAGCCGGCAGCTTCATGGATGTCGAAGGGCCGTTGCGGCCGTTCCAGTCCCCAGCCATGATTGGATGTCACAGTTGGGGACTCGGTTGACTGCCTCATCTTGTTCGCCGTAGTCGTCGTCCTTCACCTCGACCTCGCCTGCCATTGTGTGGTTTTCCATCTTGTTTGTTCACTGATAGATTTACTTCCCAGCTATCCGCACCACGTTTAGTCCAGTTACACCCAGGTAAACCGCTGCCGCATGAAGCGACGTGAAGCCAGAGGTTCGAATAGAGTGTCACGCGAGGACTCAATAACCGGTGATGCCCTGAGGTATGACAGATCCCGCGACGACCAGAGGTGCTGCTTCTGCTCCACTGCCTTTGCAAATTCGTTTGTTCTGTTGAGTACCGGTTGCATTGTAATTAGGGTACCTGACCCCATTTACCCTTGTATTCATGCGTTATGGACTACTCTCGCTTGCCTCATCCAAATGTTATGACCCCTAATTGTTTACCACCCGCAATGCTAAGCCGATAGACAGAAGCACGACTCAACCAACCGGAAGACAGTAAGAAGACGTGAGGTGATTCAGGTGATTCAACCTCTCTGGGCAATGCATTTCCGCTCGTGGGTTTGCCTAAGGAGCCAATGCCAATAGAAGGCGTTAACGGGTCTAAGACGATAGGCCTGAGTGAAACCAATCAGATGGCTGTCGTTATTAACAACCGACCCTCTTATTTACACTGGACTGGAGAACATTACAATGGTCTCGTTGATTTCTTGTTTAAGGGTATCGGTCTACCGTTGGATGAGTCGATCAAGTTCTGGAGGTCATCTTTCGCCCCCAAAACGGACCCCGAGCAATTTGCGAAGCAGTACTCCTACAGCATCCGTCACAACTACGGCAAAGAGGGCAAACGGACCGATTATACACCCTACTCCTGTATGAAGGTAATGTTGAAGTTGTTCATTTATTGAATGATCATCGATTGTGTGTTTCTGTTGGTGAGCTTATATATCGCCGATTTCCGCGTCTGGAATGGTTTATGTGAAATGGATTTGTTTACCCTCGACATCACGGAAACTAACGTCTCCTGGAGCAACTTAATACAAAGATAGGCTCTATTAGCTGTTGTTTACCATTCAGTTGTTTGTGGGATGGAACCGTGTGATTCAAATGGTGTCCAACCACGAATTTGCTGTTCTATCACCGGGATAACTGCTGCCTTCACGGGGATGTGCCCCTTCGGTCAAACGATGGGGGCTCTTCATGACAATTCCCTTTCCTGCGACATCATCCTCCACTCCAATGACGCCAAAAACGATTATTTTTTCAACCACCAGGAATATCAGCCCCGAATGCAGCCTCTATTTTTGAATGATAGACCTTGAGAGTAATCATTTTCATCGCCCCCCCCTCTCTCTGCCCCAGATCATCTCCTTCGCCCAGCCTGGCACAGGTGAATTCCACGGTTGCCCCTTTCGCCACCTCGACACCGAGTTGCTGCGACAGCGTCTTGGAGTAGGTGGTAAAATTACCACAGACCAGGTTGATGCCATTGTCACTCGGGCCAAGGACAGGCAATACCAGCTGGCCTGCAGGGAATATTTCAAGGTGAGCGCCTTATTTTCCATTTGTTCTACTGGCCAGTTGCCATGCCCGAAGACCGACCTGAATTGTCTTAAAAGTGGATGACGGAAGTCACCTTAATCACAACTGTCTTCTCTATTGCAGTCCACCCACCTGCAGTTATCTCCCGAAGACGCGATTTCTGTGAACATAAACCACCCCAACCAATTCTTCGAGATGGCTCAGAAGGTGGCCAAGGGGTTGCCTCTCTCATCACAACCCGGCGATTCGGCTTCATCATCTCAGGCTATGCGGGTTATCAAGGTGCCTTTGGGCGATTCTCAGATGGCCAATCAGAGCACGATTATCAGAGGTATGGATGACGACAGCATGGACGCCGAGCTCTCGAAGATTGATTCAACTCTGTTGGAATACTCGGGTGTGGATTTTTGAAAGTGGAAGATTTACCAAAAGAGAGTCATTATTCTTATGTGCTGCTGGAAATACGGTCTTCGGTGGTTTTGCCCAGTTTCGTGTGTCAAAATAAATTTTAAATTTTAAATCGATTAATTTTCAAAATCTACGAATCGGTTGTTTTTGGCTATTTGATTATCGCTTTCCGCGGTCAATTTTCTTGGCGATCAGTTCAGATTGACTGACAGGGATGTTAAGAGCCGTTGCTGTTGTGCTACTGTTGGGTTTGCAACCGTCTTTTGCTTATATCCCATACGTTTGCCCAATGGCATTTGCTGACGGCATTCCATTTGACCTCTACGGAGGGCCTCTCTACCCAGTTGCCGTGGTTCTCGACTACGAAGACGAGGTTGTGGCACCGTTTTGGGCCAACGTGTCCGGTGATTGGCTGGTGAGTCTCCGCCAAGCGGCCACCTACACCGGCATACGGGATTGTCTTCTCAGCTATCAGCCTCTCTGCAAGCAAAAGATGCGCGAGGAGTTCAGGAAGCTCCTTCGAATTATTTTCCCCTATCTCTTCGCCCCCTCGATATCTTATCACCTGGTCTACGAAGTGCGAGAAACCCAATGGACCTCGGCACCCCTGGATGACCCCGACCCGAAGCTGATACTCGTGAGAAGGACACTGCTGGTGCAGTGTCTTTATTGGTGCCACGCCATGCTGCTCTTGGAGCCCGCTAAACGACCTCTGATGCTGGAAGCCTGTCCCAATCCCTGTAATCGTGTAGGGGTATGTGGTGGGGTTGGGGATGTCCCGGGGTCTTGTCGGATGACTGGGGAGGGCTTTTTCGACAACCATTACCAGTGTGACTGCAAGACCAGGCACGTTTGGAGCCCCGTGATACAGGCCTGTCAACCGTACAACCCCTGCGAGAGCCTACACGCACCAACGTGTTTCAGGGAAGGAACGCTGTCTTGTTCCTATGACCCAGAGCTCGAGGTGCGTTTGGATGTTACAGAACTGTTTTGTGCATCAATTCCGCGGCGACCTCTGAGTCGACCTTGACGGCGCCTTCCATGGTCTCGTGTCGGGTGGGTTTAATCATGGATACCCAGAACCTCGAAGGTGTAGGAGCAATACCGATGTGGCGTATTTTCCGTAAAAAAAATGGAAACAGAATCCCCAACTAGCCTATATTTAGTCATGACAGGTGATACACCAATAAGAATTGATCCTCGATCAATCAATAAAACATGCTTTATAATGAATGCACCAATAGAACAAGTTTTGCTATCCAACGAGTCTGTTTACCAAATTTACCATCGGTTTTGATGAGCTATCCCTTTATCCGTGTCTGTACAAAGCTCACGATTGCATTTGCTTCTCCCAGGAAGTCTCGTGCCTGTGCAAGCCTGAATACATGGGCGAAGTATGTTCCGTAGCCTCAAACGCTTGTGACGAGGTTATCCGCAATCCCCTCTTGCCGAATGGCGGGTTGTTGGCCGCGGGGAATCGAGCCTGCAACGTGAACAACGACGGCAACCAATGCCTCGCCTCATTTGACCCCCAACTGGGACCCATCTACAAGTGTAGCTGTGCAGTAGGCCTCTGGGCTGGAGACGTCGCTTTACGGTATGACAACTGCCTCAAGAAGGTCACGAAATGCGACCAAATTATCTGCATTAAGGGCGAGTGTGTTGACAGCCGTGACGGTAATGAGGTGAGGAATAGATTATTGTTTATCCTCTGATCCAGCTCCGTGAACTCGACTCGTGGGCTAGTAACATTTTTATTTCATGGGTAAACAATTTAAACCAAATCTTGAACTCTTATGATGGATTTTATTCAACCGACAGTAGCTCTGGTAAACAAGTTAGAAAACCCCATTTTCTAATTGCTCTCAAACTGATGACATTGCAAGATTTAAAATAACTATTATTTAATTTTATTGAGTTATCTAAATGCGATTTTCAGACAGCATAGTATTCGCTTTAAGGGTTGCTTGCTATCCGGGCCTGTAATTCCACATTCTTTGACGCAAAACAGGAGACCCGTTGAAAATAGAATAGTTCTAGTTTCAGGGATGCAAATGGAAATGTGAAATAATCCGAGAAGTTTTCAGTTTATTGATGCTAGCTTTGTTCCCACAGGCGGTCTGTGTTTGCAAGGAGGGCTACGAGGGTTCTCCAATGTGTTCCCACTGGACGGGCATCTGGTCTTCCTGGTCACCGTGGGGAAGATGCAGTCCCTCTTGCGGCCCCGAACGTTGGGCTATCCGAACGCGCCAATGTCTCTCCGCGCTTCAAGGTCATGAGAGTGAAAATCGCGAATGCATTGGCTCCGGGATCGAATTTTCCGCTTGTGCGCTTCATGCCTGCGCACGTAAGCATAAACTGCTTCATTTAGAACCGGACACTTAGTACACGTGCAACCCCACATTCCCTGAGGCTAAGCAACAATTCAAAAAGATCAGGAAAACCACGCCAGTGATCATTCAAATAAGTGTAAAGTTTTATTGCGGAAAAATTATAAATCTGACTTGATATCGCGGTCAATCCATGTTCATCACAGTTCCATGATTATCTTACTTATTATATTATTACTGAACGAGATACCCAACTTGAACTCATGAAAGGATGACCGCTCAGATGTACAAAGTGCTCAGTGCGACAACACACACTAGTAAAGGGTCAACATAGGCCACTTCAGCACCCCTGAGTGGAGATTGACAAATCTTTCGTTCTTGCAGCTGAGGAGGGCAGTATCGCGGAGAAGTACTTTGGCGTTCGCGAACAGACAGCGCAGGCAACTCTTGTTCTGGGTGCCATCACAGCTGCTGCACTTTCTCTGATCTGGAAATTCGCTCTCTTCTCCAAAATTGCAGTCAGCCTGCGTCGCATCTTTCTCCGCCAGCGCAATCCCCTTTAATCAACAAGACGACCACCTGCCCATTCTATTGAAGTTGAGCATACTATCATCACGGGGAATTTATCAATGTACCCATGAAGTTAGCACTTATCACGGACGACGCTTAAATCTTTGGAAAACCCCTGTTCACACACATCGGATACGATAGAATGTGTGTTAATTTGCCTTTCTTGAATTTGAACGAGCTCAAGATGCATAAAAACGGTTGTGTCAGAGGATGCCCAATAATTGCGATATTTCTAGGATATTCATTTATTGTATTCTCAAAGTCTTTCTCCGGCTTCGGGTCTAGATTTAAAAAAAGAATAAAAACATTTTTTTAATGATTTCAATAAAAATAAATGGAACAAGATATTAGAGAATCAATCCAATCAACATAGTCGATTAACTTATAAAAAACGTAATATATAATAACTTATAAATATGTAGCCGAATGCACACGAAATTAAATAATCCCTTTCGTTTTTATTAGTTCGTGACCTTTAACATCCCTGTAGGCCGTACATGCGAGCTACCCATAAGTTTTTAAGCAAGTTAAAAAATCTCTTGCGATAAAATGATTATGTAAACCATCGTTTTATTTATTAAACATTCGGATTTTTGTATGGAGCTGTGTAATTTGACGGTCTCGACCATTTAAAATAAGTTTTTGCATTTTGGGGACAATCTGCTTTCTTTATCTGGTTTATTTGAAGTTAACATAAATACATCCCATTGTTTTAGCTCACCAGTATTCAATTATTAAATTCTTTGCTAGTAAAAATATTTGTCAAAAACAGATCACCGAAGATGGCAAATGTTCATCAATAATTGTTCACTAATTGCTGCTCGTATTTTAAGTGACCCCTCCCATCCCCTCTATTCAAGTTTATATAAATGTTTATCTCTTCGACCGATGCATAGGCTATATCGTTAAATACCCACAAGAACGGCGGCATATCGAAATTCGGTCATTCCTTATTTGTCCCGATTTTTAGTATCACCAGAGCAGGTGAAACAGGAACTAAAAGACATTTTTCATATCTAATACTTGTTATACTGTCTTGGTTTATGTCCTCGCAACCTTATTAAAGCCAGTAAGAGTATTATTCTTCATCAAAATGTGACGAGGTTGTTATAGAAGAAATGAATGCATCGTCAATGATAACCTCCTACGTCTGTCCGGATATTTGCTGCGTTACATTACGTACTAACCCTCCTGTATCGATGTGAAGAAGGTAGTACGGCAACAATAATTTTCCAGGGCTAATCCCTTCTTGCTGGATCCAAGCGATCTTTTTAAAAACCATATGAAATCAAATTTATGTCAATATCAAAATATTGGAAGGGAGCTCTGCAACAGTAAACGAATACAAATAAATGCACGAGTTTAATTTCGATCGTCTAGTTTAAAGGAGACACTATGTGTTTGCATTGTAAATTTGCAAGAAAGGCAAATTAAACCCTCGAAGTGTACAAAGTTTGACAAACGCGTAATGGCGGCCATTGCAAGGCCTTTTCCATAATGTGCAAGTTTGGTACTGAAACTAAAGTTTTGGTCCTTGTAACCTTAATAAAGCCACTGCAATTATTATTTTTTCGCATGTCGAGGCAGTATGGTCAGGTAGTAGTGCTTAAAGTCTTCACTATTCCATCGAATCAGAGGATCCTGAATGCGTCGCAGGGGTCCTTGGTACTTCCGATGGCAGCTTCTTCTCCATCGGTCGGCAACCAACGTTATAAACAACGAGAACATCTCTTACATCCGGGCCCAGGGATTCGCGATAGAGATTTCGTCTCCTAACACCGTCTAATTTTTAAAATTGCATGGGGCTTTGTTTAAGTGGTGAAAAAGAAACTGCTCTTATGCGATTGAAATGGAACATTGGGTCTGCGAGCCAAGGCACAGGAAAGCACAGAATGCGTCACAATAATCGTCTCTTCTTTAATGCATCAGAATTACACAGATCCTCTTAATTTCTGCCAAGCCTTCGATTTTTCCTGATCGTCTCCACCAACTAAATTTACCGGAAGTGTCACTGTCTTCAGATAGAAAAAAATTGCTCTTAGTTATTCACAGCAAATGCGAACTAATTCCGTTTTCTGCATTTTGGAAAAAGATTGAATTGAGTGAATTGGCGCGAATTACTGACAGGAAGTAAAATACCTGTATATTTATTGGACCATGATACTGAAAGGTTGATAATAGATATGTTTTCTTATACAAACGGGCCAACCGAATATAAGGAATCAAGACGACCACTTCGAAGGTTCGAATCGGGAGGTGTAACAATTTATCGTTTTAAACAAACATTAATTAATCAGTACACTACACGGCACCCTTCTTAGAAATGTAGTCGCGAAACGATGGAATGGCTTAACAGATATGCGTGGTAAGGTGGGTAGGAAAATATATTCGGCGTCCAGAACGAGTTGTCGAAGGGATGGGGATGCGCGGGGGTGGTTGGGAGACCTACAGTTGGGTTGTCCTTGGATTGGTGGTCGCCACCGGGTCACTCGACGGAGCACGGACAGGGGTAAAATTGTAACCCAACGGCATTTCCTCCACGAAAGCTGCTTTGAGACGATCAACGCTGACCGTGTCCTCCACGCCGTTCATCAGCACGGTTAAAGCACGGAGAGGCTGTCTTACACGGTCGCAGCGAACAAAAACATAGGAGCACTTCTCTAGCGCGTTGTGTAGGTGGTCGTGGTGCGATTGTAGGCCGATTTCTGGCTAAAATTATTATGCGCGTCAAAAAATCGGAAACAGCGTGCTCATTGGCAGGGGAATCGGCGACGAAAACCTCACCAGGTAATCTTAAGGTTGTCCCGAATACCAGTTCGGCTAGGCTACTTCGCAGGTAAGGTTTGATCGTCGATCGGATGCTTAGTAGAGTCCAAACACGGCAACCCAATTGTTTAGGAAAACGTTGATCACGGTCTCGGACGTAGCGTCCGATATTGGCACCGCTAATGGCCATCTTGTGAATCGGTCTACGCATGTG